>JAQPPZ010008706.1:0-171174 GCA_028583015.1 Wollemia nobilis | reverse complement strand
CGCGATATCATGACGCTTCGGCCCCAAAGCCAAGATTGGGCCGAAGTGTCGTGATATCGCGACACTTTGGGCCCAAAGCCAAGACCGGGTCGAAGTGTCGCGATATCGCGACACTTCGGCCCCAAAGCCAAGATCGGGTCGAAGTGTCGCGATATCGCGACACTTCGGGCCCAAAGCCAAGGCCCGACCGAAGTGTCGAAATATCGTGACACTTCGGGCCCAAAGCCAAGGCCCGACCGAAGTGTCGCGATATCGCGACACTTCGGCCCCAAAGCCAAGACCGGCCAAAGTGTCACGATATCGTGACACTTCGGCCCCAAAGCCAAGACCGGGCCGAAGTGTCGTGATATCGCGACACTTCGGCCCCAAAGCCAAGGCCCGGCCGAAGTGTCGTGATATCGTGACACTTTGGGCCCAAAGCCAAGGCCCGGCCGAAGTGTCGTGATATCGCAACACTTCGGGCCCAAAGCCAAGGCCCGGTCGAAGTGTCGCGATATCGCGACACTTCGGGCCCAAAGCCAAGACCGGGCCGAAGTTTGCGACACTTCGGGCCCAAAGCCAAGATCGGGCCGAAGTTCGCGACACTTCGGGCCCAAAGCCAAGATCGGGCCGAAGTGTCGTGATATCACGACACTTCAGACCCAAAGCCAAGACCGGGCCGAAGTTTCGCGATATCGCGACACTTCGGGCCCAAAGCCAAGACCCGGCCGAAGTGTCGCGATATCGCGACACTTCGGTCCCAAAGCCAAGACCCGGTCGAAGTGTCATGATATCGCGACACTTCGGCCCCAAAGCCAAGACCCAGTCGAAGTGTCGCGATATCGCGACACTTCGGGCCCAGAACAGAGCCCCGGTCGAAGTGTCGCGATATCGTGACACTTCGGCGTCAAAGGCAGTACCATAACCAATCAGAGGCAGGCGTCGACCAATCAAAAGCAAGCATCCAAAGGCGACATTCCGCCAATCAAAGGCAAACATCAAGGCAGAAATCAAGGCATTCAAAGTGCCATTAAAATGATTTAAGGTGGGCTTTAGACAACTGGCAGTGACACCACAGTCAGTTGCGTGGACCGTTGAAGGACTGTCACAGTGGCATTAACGGAAGCCCGAGTCGTGGGAGACTTTCCTCTTTCGAGGAGGCATGACCGCCACATGGCACCTTTGACCAATGCATGGCGCTTATGCACGACATTCAAGGAGACCCCCTGGGTCTATAAAATGGTGGATTTTTCCACCCAAAAGGAGGGAAAAAGGAGCATTTTTCTTAAACGCAACGAAGTGCTGTTCATTCGAAGACCCGATTGCACTCCTTTTCGAATTCATTCTTCTGCATCCAGAATCTCTTGCGAAAGAGAGGTTGGTGGGTGGTTTTCAGAAGTGCAAATCTGACCTTCAGACCCGACGTTGGATCACAGCAACATCCATCCGACGATAATTCTCTTTCTGAGATTTTGAGCCCATCCCTGGTGGATTGGCTTTGAAATTAAGTTTTAGCGTGGGCGGCCCGCTCGGGTGCCCCGCATGCTTTTTGTTCATTCTAGATTATTCTGTTATCGCGTATTTACATCACGCTCATGTTGTTTGAATAGTTTACGTTTTACGTTCAAATATGTATTGCAGTTAACAGCGTTCGAATGTATTTTCCAAAAGACAGTCATTAAATATATATGCTGCGATGCAATGAAAATACTAACTTACAGGTAACGGAGAGCAGATTCACCGACTGTTGCTGGCAGCAGCCTTTTGGTGATGAGTTAATCAATATTTTGCATGCATTTCTCATTGCTTCTAAAGACAAATGTTCTGTCCTCTTGTTGCAAGTGCTACTAAACAGTTGATTGTTTCTTTGAATGTAGGAAGAACAGCAGCCGGCAAGGATTCATCAGCATAAGCGATGGCAACACTGGCTCGCCCGATTAAAATGTGGGCATGCGGAAGAAGATCACTGTGCACTTTTTGTGATGGAAATCATGCTATTGTAACCGAGTTGGAACCACATGAATAAAAAGGGTTGTGCTCCTACTTTTGATGGGATTATATTCGTGTTATTTCATGTATCAAACTAGTTCTATTTTTATTACATCTCAGTATTTCTTTCTTTCGAAATCTCATGCTTTCACATATGATCCAGATTGAACCATCCTCGGATAAGTTCTCTCGAATCCACGATCGTCTGAAACATGCCAACTGGGGGTCCTTGCTCTCCCCTACTCCCATTAATAGCAACACAACATTGTTCTTACAAGTTCTATCCCGCTCAGCATTTGTTAGGGATGAACTTCAACAGGGATTGGATGTTAATACTATCGAGGTTTTCGATAAACAGGACTGGTATTTACCCATTAGAGACTACCTCAAGTTAGGTAATCTCCCGCTTGGATTGACGCATGCCGCTAAATGAACATTCAAGCAAAAAGCAGCTAAGTATGTCATGATAGGAGACATTTTGTATCATCGCAGCTATGAAGAGATCCTTCTTCGTTGCTTGGACCAACAAGAGTCCACTTGGGTAGTCACCCAAGAGCATGATGGTACATGTGGTGGCCACTTCAGTGGTATGGCCATCGCAAAGCACATTCTTCGCATGGGCTATTATTGGCCATATTTAGAGCGAGATTGTTGTGCATATGTCAAGAAGTGCGTGAAGTGTCAACATCATGCCAATTTGATGCACGTACCTTCCCAGGCCTTGCAGACAATCCAGTCTGCTTGGCCATTTTTGCAGTGGGGCTTCAATCTAATTGGAAATATCTCCCCTGTGTCGTCAGGCCATCACACGTTTATCATAACGGCCACAGAGTATTTTACCAAGTGGGTGGAAGCAATTTCGCTGGCCTCTACGATAGGACCCCGCATTGTGGAGTTCATTTTGCATAACATCATATGTCATTTTGGTATTCCATCCAAAATAATCTCGGATAATGGGCCACAATTCAAGAACAAAGACGTGCGTGCTTTGACCACAAAGTACAAAATTTAGCATAGTTTTTCGACACCCTATTATCCGTAGGCAAATGGGCAAGCAGAGGCGTCAAACAAAATGCTAGTTGCCATCCTTAAAAAGATGGTCACAGATAGTCATAAGGATTGGCACATCCAAATTCCACTTGCCCTTTGGGCTTATCGCACTAGCATTCGGACACTCACTGGGGCTACTCCATTTTTGCTCGTGTATGGCTCCGAGGCAGTCATGCCTCTAGAGTTGGAAATTCCTTCCCTGCGCCTATCAATGCAAGAGTTCATCAATGATGACACTGCGTGGCAGGCCCGGTTAGACCAACTTACGTTGCTTGACGAACGACGCGTTAATGCTCTCGAGCACTTACGTATCTATCAAGAGTGACTTAAGAAAGCTTACAACATGAAATTTCACCTAAGGGACTTCCGGGTTGGTGATTTGGTTTTGAAGGAAAATCAATAGAACTCTAATTTGCCGTCCCACATAAGGGACAAGTTCACGGAAAATTGGTTAGGTCCATATGTCATTGATAGCAAAATAGGACCTAGGACATACCGGCTAGCCTCTCTTGATGGAACCAAGGAAACAGAACCCTTGAATATCAGTCATTTGTGACCATTCTATATCTAAGAGAGCCATATCCCAAAAAGGCTCCAAGGATTCCTGAAATCGCTTGGTCAAATCCCAAAAAGGCTCCAAGGATTCCCGAAATCGCTTGGTCAAATCCCAAAAAAGCTCCAAGGATTCCCACAATCTCTTGGTCAACCCCAAAAAGTTCCAAGGATTCTTGAAATCGCTTGGTCAAATCCCAAAAAAGCTCCAAGGATTCCCACAATCTCTTGGTCAACCCCAAAAAGCTCCAAGGATTCCAGAAATCGCTTGGTCAATCCCAAAAATGCTCCAAGGATTCTCGCAATCCCTTGGTCAACCCTAAAAAGCTCCAAGGATTCCCGCAATTGCTTGGTCAAACCAAAATCTCCAAGGATTCTCGCAATTTCTTGGTCAACCCCAAAAAGCTCCAAGGATTCTCGCAATCACTTGGTCAACCCAAAAAGCTCCAAATATTCCCGCAATCGCTTGGTCAAAAGAAAAATAAAATCATAAAAAATAACAAAGATTTGCATCTCATTTCTAGGCATGCTCAAATCCATCAATACAAAGCTCTTCTCGCATCTCATTTTCATATTCATAAAAAAAATTAATCCATCAAAAATACAAAAATATGTAGCTGCATTAAGCATCACAACCATACATTGCATATTTATGGTTGTACAGGTCAAAGGCACCATAGACTGTAATCATTATGCTAGTCCATCTTGTTCCATAATTTTCCATCTTAGATAAACAAACAAACAAACGCCATTTACTGTTGTTTACCACAATAGAGTCAGTGGTCTTATAATGTATCGAGAGTTTTCATCTTTTAGTCATCATTTTACTTTCTAGCCACGTACTGTACCAAGTCAAAGAGATTTTACGAAGGTAGAGTTCTACTTGAAATACGCCTTGTTACGTAACATCCTATCACAAGTTAAAACACATAAACAATTCCTAAGTTGTACGAACGAAAGATGAAACCTGCACAGTAATCTAGACACCATAAGCAAAATGGTTATCTTGCTTATCCCCCCGTGTAAATGACCCAAGGAACGCTGAGAGTTGGCAAAAGGACAAGCATCCTCCCTACCCAATTCCCCAAGAATCCCAAATTTCTCTATAGTTGCAAAACATCAAAAAAATTGCAAACGTCAAAAACTCCAAAATTTGACATCCAACAGTGCACACATCAAAAGCACTTACAATAGTGACTCTTAGCACTAAAATCCAAATCCCTTGCTTGAAAGAAAAATATATAAAAATAAACAGTGATTTTTATCACTACAATTGAGCAAGTATCCCAATACAAATGAAGAAAAAAAGGGAGTCGACTTTGAATCCCTAGAACTCTCAGCATTTCGAAAGGTCATGAGGTAAGCCTCAGTACCCGTTTGGTTGACAACCTATTGGTCACTGGCGGTAAACCTCCCGCATGACGATATATCTATCACATTAACTTGTGTACAGATCAATGTTTGCATGTGGATGAGCTAGCTTATGGTATCCTAGAAAACACCGCAGATTAATCTGACTAAGTACAACAAAGGAGTTAGTGGAGCTAACTAGGTGATCCTCAGTATAGGTTCGGTTGAAAGCCCATCTGGCACTAGCGGTATCCTAATAAATACCACATAAATGAACTCAATTGCACACACAGGGATGTGAAATAACTTGGTCAAAAACAAGTTTGATTCATACCTTGTTCAAAAGTCTTGTAGGATAAAGCACAATCATGGCTAGTGAGTTAAAAACGTCAGAGTTTCAGAAAACCTTAGCTACATTTCTAAACCAAACTGCGTTACTTTTCATCCTTGCAATACCATCAGAAAATACAAAAAAAGGAAAACCACATGTATACATACAAATTCAGTTATTATAGCAATGGCTTAAAAACAAAATAAACAAAGTCCTAAATAGTCTATGGTGCCCTAACCAAACATCACAAATTCCATTCATCCACTTCATTCTTGCATATCACATATAAATAAAAAACACTTGCACTCAACATAACATATGCATCCATCAAAATAAATTAACATGCATACATCCATATTCATCAACCATCATACATAAGATCAAATCATCACATATGCATCACCAAAATAAAGTTGGTATATATATATATATATCATCAAAAAAAAAAAAAATGCCCGCAGGCTACAAAACTGGTCCTCCGACCCCGCAATCACATAACAAAACCACCCAGCCTAAGGCGTCGGCCACCATGATCACGTAGGATCGATGCGACGGGAACTACCCCCCGTGGTGTGGGTCCTATGGGACCCCGCAGGGCGGCTACTGCTAGCCCCAACATCACACCTACTGCCACCTCCCTCATCCAATCATCTATGACGAGATGATGTTGACTGCTCAGTAACATTGTCCCTCATCCTATGCGAAGATCCACCTCTCGAAGGCTCAGGTACCCGCCCCCAAAGGCATATGATCTCCCAATCCAAATCCATTCGATGTCGACACCACTCCGCCTCCCGCCTACGGTACATCGCTACTACATTGTCGCGCTACACCAGCTACACTCGTAAGAGATCCCTCTGTCATGCAGCATCAGTATCACCCCTTACTGGCGAGGCACCACCCGTGCGCTCTCCCGCTCTGGTAACTAAGCCCGTAGGAGATCCCTATCCTGCAACGCATCCCCCAGCTCCTCATCTCGCCTCCGCAGCAGCTCCGCCAACTACGCATTCTTAGCACGTACCCTGGACTTTGTGTCATCCGCATACATCAGAGGCGTGGGACTCTCTGGAACAGTAGCCTGCTCTGGCTCCCACTGCTCCGCCATGTCCTGCATCTTCGGCTGATCCGGAGCCCCCAAATCTGCATCAACACCCTCCACCTCCACCATGTCCTCCAAAGGAGCTCCCCAATCATCCCCTGGTGCCTCACCACCCTCCTCGCCCATTATAGCTGCCTCCACGCCTCCCAGTGGCCCCTCTCCTCGCCATTGTCGCAGTACCCACCACTGGTCATACTCTACAGTAGTCCCAACATCATCCACGTTCGGGACGTCGATCGCCCCATCCGAATCCTCGCCCAATGGCGTGATGACTGGTCGGTCTAGAGTCCTCTCATCCCCCCGGTGTCGATAGACCATAGGCTCACCAGGAAACCCCTGGTGCACCCCAAACTATCATGTAACCTGGCTATAAGAGAAGAACTCATGCTCGGTCCCATGCCGCCCAATCAACCACCGCTCTCTACGTACCCATCGGAGCCACTCTCCAACCTCCGACCAGGCTGGACAGTCCCGATAAGGATGCCAAACCACCTCCCCGGGAGTGAGCCGAGAGAAGGTATCGACATAGTGCCCAACGGCACTTGCCCAACGTCAACTCTGTCCTTGCTCTCCGGACCGCCACCATAGACCTACGTACCCTATCTCCTTATCCTCCATCGCCACCCGAGTCATCCATGGTAACCCGGTTGGCCTCTCAACTGCTATGTGCTGCCAACCCCAAAATTGCAGAAGATAACTACAACTGATCCCCTTTCGCCACCGACATCAGACCTCATACAGCTCCCCATAGAGCTGTGACAACAATGTCTGTCCCCATCTCAGGATAA
Organism: Wollemia nobilis; assembly: GCA_028583015.1. NCBI lineage: Eukaryota > Viridiplantae > Streptophyta > Pinopsida > Araucariales > Araucariaceae > Wollemia > Wollemia nobilis. Next base: position 164,036 of record JAQPPZ010008706.1, on the reverse strand, counting down.
GTGGTGCCTCTATCGGGCACTCTACCAACTGCCAAACCAAATCCAGCAGGTTCCATGGGAACCTCGCACCTGACGAGTCAGGTAATAGCATGTTGGAAATGAGGCCCATAAGGAATGCGTGCCTCACTCCCAACACCCCCCTCTCCTACCACCATCGAACAAAAATCCCACCAACCTAACAGTCAATCTCGGCCATCTCCACTGGGCTCTGTATGCCCAAACGCTCCCCATGGCCGAAGCATCTCATCAGTACAGTTGTTCACTGATCATGCGGCGATGTCCTGATGGGCAGTCCATCTATCGAAATCCGTAGAAGTTGATAGATATCCTCCAAGGTAACAGTCATCTCCCCTGTTGGGAGATGGAAGGTGTTGGTCCGTGGATCCTAGAGATTGATCAGGGTCATCAAATAGGCCTGATCCACGACCACTGGCTCTAGACGAGCCACCTGCTTGAGCCCAAGGGCATAAAGCCACTCCTAGTCAGCCTCAGTCAGCGCCCCACACGCTTTAGCAAAAGCAATGGATACACGGTACCGGCTCCTAACAACCTGCAAAAGAAAACAATTCAAAAAAAGAAAATTAAAATCATGGAAAAGAACTGTACAGAAACAACATGCATATAAAACATTGCCTATCAATGTAAAGCCAAAACAAAAATTCACACAAAAAAAAATAAATTTTCAGTTCTAGGGTCCTAATCCTAACTGATTAATTTAAAACAAATACAAACAAAGATTCAAACAAAAATTAAATTTTCAGTTCTAGGGTTTCTAATCCTAACTGATTAATTTAAAACAAAAACATACAAAAATTCAAACAAAAATTAAATTTTCAGTTCCAGGGTTTCTAATCCTAACTAATTAATTTAAAAACAAAAACAAACAAAAATTCAAACAAAAATTAAATATTCAGTTCTAGGGTTTCTAATCCTAATTGATTAATTTAAAACAAAAACAAACAAAAATTCAAACAAAACTTAAATATTCAGTTCTAGGGTTTCTAATCCTAACTGATTAATTTAAAACAAAAACAAACAAAAATTCAAAAAAAAAATAATAATAAAATATTCAGTTCTAGGGTTTCTAATCCTAACTGATTAATTTAAAACAAAAAAAAACAAAAATTAAGACAAAATATAAATTTTCAGTTCTAGGGTTTCTAATCCTAACTGATTAATTTACAAACAAAAATTCAAAATTCAAACAATTTTTCAGTTCAAGGGTTCCTAAATCCTAACTGATAAATTTCAAAAAAATAAAACGAAACAAAATAAAATTAATTTTTCAGTCTTAAGGTTTCTAATCTTAAATGATTAATTTAAAAACGCCATAAAAAAAATTCAAAAACACAAAAATTACGTCTTAGGGTTTTATGTTCCGTTATCCTAGGGTTTAGTTGTAAATAAAAATTGTTTACCTAGGTTTTACGCTACGTTTAGTTGTACACTAAGTCTTAGTTGTCTTCAATTCAGTTTCAGGGTTTATGTTTTAAATTTTTTTTGAAAAACATAATCACAAAAATAATCAAATAAAACAATTGCAATTTTAAACAAAAATAAACTCTAGGGAGCACTTACTGGTCTCGCTTCGGCTCCGTCGCTCGAACCAGTTTGTGTACTCATGATGGCAGGGAAAATCTGGTAGCGCTTCGCTTCGCAGAATTAACCTCCTCCCCAGAGCTCCAAATCGCAAGAAAAATTAGATGCAAATGAGCCCAAACTCAAGTTTTGGCCCTTAAATAGGCCTTTTGAGCTTCAATTCGTCCTTCCCTAAGACGAGCGCTCTGGTTAGTGCTTGTCCCACCCAGGGACGAATTCTAAATCTGGAATTCGTCCCACCCTGGGACGAATTTAGGGCAAAAATTTCAAAAACATCAAAAATTGGACAAAAATGCACTAAAAGAGATAATAAATTTGCCCGATGAGAGTATTGTTGCACTTAACATCCCAAGCATACAAAACAGGCGTTGGGGTCACAAATTGTCATTATCCTACTCCCTAAGAAGGCTATATTACCCGGACCGCTCCATGGGAAGACGAATTTTTGCCAATTTCAGCTCCAAACAACGTCGCAAAAAGGGTTAACACCCACCAAAAATAGGTCTAAATGTTGGAAAAATTGCACATGCTTAACGATAAACCATCTAAAGGCACCCTTGCACAAGTCATCTTGGGTCAAGCGACTCGTCACTTTTCTCACGAAGGTCATTCCCTCATCGATTCGTCGCTTGAGGGGGTAGTCACACTTAGTCACCAATCAACAAACACACACCCAATCAAGGCAATGACATGCATTCAAAGAATCATTGACAAAGACAATCACGCTCCTGCTTGGGGCAGCAAACAAGCAATAATCGCAAATTGATCAAACATTTGGCATTCCCGAATCATGAACACAAGGTTTCCCCCCGTGGACAAAAGGTTGCGCCCTTTTCCTATTCATGATTGATCAATGTCCAAGCTCAAGTCACACCTCACCAAAATAGGTTAATACTTGAAATCAAATTCCTTCACTCGTCAGAAGCAAGGATTCAAGAATGCATGCCCTTTCCATACTTGGGGCATCAAAAGTTGGTTAGGTTACCGAGAAACCCTAATCATTAGTGCTTTGGTCATCTATTTTTTCTCGACGTTGCACCATGCACAATGCATCCCAAAAAGGGGCATCTGTAGACACCAAAACAACACCAATCCGATTATGTGACTACAAACACTGATCGCTTTGACACACACACAGCCCCCAGGGCAGCCCTCAGAGGTTAAACAATGGTCCTAACCACTTTCATAGCAATTTTGTAAGGTCAAAAGGCAATTTGGCACATTCAGGCACTTTGCTCAGTATTCGTCTCATCCAGGGACGAATTTAAACTTGGATTCATCTCACCCAGGGATGAATTCTTAATTCATATTTGGTCAGGACGAATTCCAGGTTTAACGGGAAAAAAGAAGAATGGCGCCAAGTGGCAGCCAAAGACAGTCAATTGATGACTCTTGCTTTGCACTCGCATGTAGGTGGGCAGATGGGCCGTTAGAGGACTGTCACAAGGGCATTCATGAAAGCCCAAGTCATGGAGGACTTTCCTCTCTCATGAGAAGACATGACCGCCACATGGCACCTATGGCCACCACATAGCGCTTATGCATGTCTCTCCAAAGAGACCCCCTGGGTCTATAAAATGGTGGACTTTTCCCACCCAAAAGAAGAAGTAGGAAGCATTTTCAAGCAAAGAAGTGCTGTCGATTTGATACCACACCTTTACCCCTTTTGATTTGCATTTTCCACATCCTTAATCTCTTTCGCAAAAGAGGTTATTGGGTGGCTATTGGAAGTGTGAATTCGGACACAAAAACCCGACATTTGGCCACTTTAATCCACCAATTTGTTGACAACCCCATCCTAAGATATTTTGGGCCCATCCCAAGTGGATTGGTGCCAAAATCAAGTTCCAACGGTGGGCGGCCCACTTGGGCGCCCCGCACCTTTTAAGTTTCATGCTAATTGGTTCTTTTGTCATTTGTTCATCTTGCATTTCATTTTATGTTGTCTAGATAGTTCATATATTCGATTCCATAATGTTTTAATCAGATTTCATCATGTTCTCGTCGCTTTTGTTATCCCACTAACTTGCAGGTAGCGACACCAATTTCCTGCTGATGGAGGTCAAATTGGGAGAATCCAACCATCTGGGTCGTCCCAAAATGCCCCCAATTAGCTAACCCCTCTGTTTATAGGTCATTTGGAGATCCCGAGGTGTGACATTTGAGCGGCATCAACTCGGCATTTTAATACAGTCGAATTCGTCCTACCCGAGGACGAATTACAGTCGGATTCGTCCTACCCGAGGATGAATTATAGTCGAATTCATCCTGACTAGGGACGAATTGTATTTGAGTGCGAATTGGCCGACTGTTTCGATGGCAGTGGCCTTCTGGTAATGTTTTCTGGTCTCTGTCGAGTTTGCAGGTCACTTAGAGTCATTTTGTCTATCGATTTGGCTAATCTTTTACATGCATATTTCATTAATTCTAGAGAACAAACGTTTCTTATTTGCAGCAGGTATTACTAACATCTTTGTTGTTTCTTTGATCGCAGGAGGAGTAGCAAAGATTAAGGACTCATCAACACCAGCAGCGGCGACGTCTTGGCCTGCCTATTTCAAATGTGGGCACGCGGAAGGAGGAACATTAAGTCTTGATTGTAACCAAATTCATTTAATGATCCTAGCCCCTGAAAAGGGAGGAGGCGTCTTTGTAACCGAGATCAAGAGAGTTAAATAAAAGGGCTATGATTTCTCCATTTTCTTGTATCTCATTTCAATGCGTCTCTTTCATTTCATGCATTCTACATTTCTAGGACTTAAGCGTGTTTGATTTTGAATACATCGCAATTAGTGTTTCCTTCGCTCGGAATCTCGTGCTTTCACCAATTTCATCTCATCCTCTACCTAGATCTTCTTGGTAGTCCATGCTTGATAATTTTAGAAGTAAGGTGAATCACTAGAATTTCAGATGGCTATCCACTGCAGGTAGAGTTTTGCTTTTAAAATTTGTTGTTCAAGATTTACCCATTTATATATGTTTTGTACAAATATCTCCCTATCACTTCATAAAGGACATGGATGCTTTTTCAAGATATTTTTTATGGTTTGGAAAACTTGATCAATCTAAATGGAGTTTTGTTAGGTGGAATTCTATATGTAGGCCGATGCAAGAGGGAGACCTTGGGTTGCGAAAGACAACTCTTTTTGGGTAATATTTGGCTACAAAAATTTATTGGAGATGGTGTATCTATCAAGATCAGATTTGGGCTAAAATATTATCTTGTAAATACTTGAGAGGTATTTATCAGGCTGAGATCCCTAGAGTCATCTTGGTTGGGAAAGGTTCAATTATCTGGGACACTCTGAAGAGAGGAGCTAATTTAATCAAGCAGGGTTTGTTCTGGATTTGCAATCAAATGCTCTTTTTTGGGAGGATTATTGGGATGGTCACCCTCCTATCTTGAATCAATATCCTAGGTTACATTACCTAATCATTTTTTTCTTTGAAGCAGGCTGGTCTCGTGTGGAGGACTTAAAAAAATCCAATCTTTTGGAAATATGGAGATGTACAGGTGGAAATATCCACAAGAATGGTCCCAGGGGGAACTGTCCAAGGACAGAGAGGTGCTTGCTCTTATTATTATGAGGAGGCCTTGTTATTCATTGAGGGGTAAAGATATTCTATCTTGGAACCCTGATCCTAAGGGAACCTACTCGGTAGCCTATGGTTATCAGGTTCTTGGTAAGAAAAAGTATGGGAGTCTTTCTATCACTTGGTGGAAAAAGGTGTGGAACAAATTTTCCTAGCCAAAATGTAACTTCTTTCTCTAGTTGGTAGCTCATAATAAATACCTCACTTGGGATAATGTGAGAAAGAGGGGATTTCAGGGTCCCTCATTTTGTGTCCTTTGCAGTAATAATGAGGATGAATCTTCTCATTTATTTTTCCAATGCTCCTTTGCCCTAGAAATTTGGCACCGTTGGTGGAGTGCCTAGAACCATCCATGTTTTCATGTGTTGTCCCTGGTGGAGTTTTGGAGTAGTCTAGGGAAACCTCTGGCCAAGGCCCCCTTCCTTCAGGTATCTTGGAATTTAGGCCCTTCTTGCATCATTTGGCAAATTTGGCTCAAACGAAACCGATGCATATTTCAGAGTAGTTATTTGGTTGTTCAACATATTTGGCAAAGGATTGTGTATATGGTTCAGGAAATCATCCATAGCAAATGTGATGTGGACCCTCTTTTGGATTCTAGGGAGGATAAGGTACAACAAGCCCTTGGTCTCTTTGGATATGGTGTGAACTCTTGTGGCCCTAGTAGGGTTCCTCAGCTCAGCAAGAAGGTTAGGAGAGATGTTAGGTGGAGGCCACCCCCTAAAGGAGTTTTAAAAATTAATACTGATGGATCGTCTAAGGGTAATCCTGGATATGCTGGCATTGGAAGTGTTAGGAGAGATTCTACTAGCGATGTTAGTTTTTTCTTTTCTATTTATAAAGGTGTTCACTCCAACAATTTTATGGAAGATCTTGCAATTCTTGAGGCCTTGCGAAGGGGATTTTATCTTGGCTGGCATAGGATTATCTGTGATTATGACTCTCAAATTGTGGTTAATATTTTAAACAATAAAAGGGTGGAGGAATTTAATTGGCAGTTGGCCTCTGTAGTTGTTCAGATTCTCAAAATTAGTGAAGAGTTTGAACTTATATCCTTTGTGCACATTCCAAGGGAATGGAATGTGGTTGCTGATTACCTGGCCAAAAGGGCTTCTGAGCTGCTGGATCCTTGGATTATCAATAATTAGGACAGTCTCCCATCTTGGGACTCTCAACGCCTATGGGAGTTGATCCACAAGGATGTACAGACTTAATGTGGTTTGTTCTTGTTATCTTTTTTGGGTGTCATTCTATTCTAGTGGTTTTAGCCTATTTGGCTATTTATTTGAGTCATGGTTGGAATCTCAGTTGTACTATGTAATCCAAAATTTTTATCAATAAATTTTTACCCCTTTATTTAAAAAAAAATATTAGGCACTAGACAACTCCCCCTTACTAACTACTCTAACTAAGACATTCAATGATGATATGGGAGTGAAACTACTCCCAACTTACTATGCTCCTTTTCTTGTTCCATTTTATTTTTCCAAACTTTGGAGGATATATCCTTTTGAGTAGTCTCCTTTTTACTTGAATTCAAAACTTCAGGGAACACCATTCTACACCATTTAGCTCTATGCCAAAAATTATTACATCTGTAACAAATGATGTTGTAGTCCATGAGAGGTGCAAATGAATTGAAATTCCTCTTGGTGAAGCCAAAATAATTTTTAGCACAAACCCTATAATTTATAGCTTTATGATCAAATTGGTTAAATAAAAATCAATAACCTTGGAAGAAATATTGAAACCTGTCTGATTTCCTTGAAGGATATGATTGCATGGTTCTCTCATTATTTCTATGATGGGCCTTGGTCCATAATGATGCTTTTTTTTATTCCATATTGATGATTTCACTTCTTAACACATAAATCTAGGTATTAGGCTCTTCTTTAATTATTTTATTTGATGCCTTTGTTCCTTTTGAGCTTGACTCCTCCTTTTGTTTATTTTCAATTTATTCAAAACCAAGTCTAGTATTTATAATCGAAGATCTCTGTGCTTTGATAATATCATCCAATATTTTTGTGCTTTTCTCAAACCTAATGTTTGTTGTATCTTATCATTAGATTTTTCTATTTCCTTCCTTAGAGAGACAATCTCATGTTCTAGTTTTTCACATTCCAACACTTTTACCTTTAGTTGTCCAGTCATAACTTCCTCAATTTGCTTTACCTATTCAATTTTAAATTTTAATTCGATGAGATCTTGCCAAAACTTTTCCTTTGTCTTCTCATCCTCTTGTACTTGAGTCTTCAATCTTGAGTTCTTCTTTCTAAGCCTCTTTACCTCTTCCAGAGAAAAAATAATTTTCTATTCTATGTCAACTATGACTTCCTCTTCATTTTCTGGATCTCTCTTTTTCTTGGTTTTCGATAACAAGAACATCTTCTTTCATCTCCATAGCCATAAATAGGATTTCTTCTATTTCACTATCAGAGATGCTTTCATCATTTTTGTTGGAAGAACTGCTTGCTTCTTCAACATAAAGACTCTTCTTGTGCCTTTAATAGATATTATTCTCATGCTTTCTTTGATCGTGCCTCTTATTTTTTTCATGATGATATTTTCTTTCCTTATTTTTCTTATATTCCTATTCTTATTCACTACTACTACTTTCAGCTTATGGTCACTTAGCTTTATAGTGACCAATATTACCACAATTAAAATATTTCAAAGTATACTTACCTTTATGTTTACTTGATCCCTTATTATTTCTTTGCAAAAAGTTGGCTTCTTCTCCATTGCTCAATCCTTCACTTGACTCTGGCTCCTTATTATTTGTCTTCTTTGAAACTTTAAACGTGACCTCCCATTTGGATGTTTGATTTTTTTTAGTCCTTATATCATAGAATATAATAATTCCATGTAGCTCATCCATGCTTAAAGTTTTAAGATCCATAATTTATTCAGTCAGTGAGACCTTTGTGTCAAACCTGATGGGGAGTGACGTTAAGACTTTTTGAATAATATTAGGATCATCAATACTTTCTCCAAGTCCATGAATGGTGTTGAAAATCTCATCAACATAGAGTAGATATTTGGTAATATTTTCCTCATCCTTCATCTTTAAGTATTCGAACTCCCTCCTGTAGGATTGAAGTTTTGCCATTTTAACCTTGTTATCTCCTTCATATGTTCTTTGTAACTTGTCCCATATTTATTTTTCAGAGGTGCAATGCATGGCTTTTACAAAATTTGATTCATATAACCCACTTAATATTGCATTCATTGCCTTGGCATTATGTTCAAATGGTTTCTTGCCATCTCGATCCATGGGAGGGATTTTAGGTGATGTGAAACCATCCACAATGGATTGCCATATATCGTAGCCATGTGATATCAAATAGGTTCGCATCCTCATGCTCCAAAAATCATAGTTAGTCCCATCTAAAAACGGAGCTCTACTTGACAAAAAACCTTCTTGGTAAGCCATGTGTGTTCTTGTAATAGATTTCTTCAAACGGTTAGGATTTCACGAAGGAACCTACTCTAATACCAATTGAAGAAACACATGCTTATAATGAGAAGGGGGTGAATAGTATAAGATAAAACTTTTCCTTCCAAATAATAATTACAATAATATGAATGCAATAATAAATCAATGCATAAAATACCACACACACAAGAGACACAAATTTTATTTGGAAACACCATTTCAGGAGAAAACCATGAAAAATTATTATTTTTATTATTTCAAAATATTTATAGGCACCAACCCACAAGAGACACCAATCCACTTATACAAATGCATAGGTACCAACCTAGGGAGACCCCAATATCCTTATACAAATTCATAGGCACCTTCCTATGAGAGACACCAATCTCCTTATACAAATTTATAGGCACCAACCTACGAGAGACACCAATCTCCTTGAGGCACCAAAATCAAATATGAAGGCACCAAACTATGAATACTTCACAAGACTACTCCACAAATTCGATATAAAACTTGCTTAGTTCTATTCTAAAATCTGATCATTAATGGCATCCAATATCATTCATAATTTTACCTTTTAATGACATACATGGCTACACCTAATTCTATCATAAAGTCTTCTTGGATATGCACTATAATATTTGCTCATCATATTATAATTCTTGCTATAGATTGATTTTACTTATTTAGTATAGTTTGATCAACACGTAACTCTTAGCTGTGCAAAAGTTACTCCCAAACCAAAAGCAACCAACTCTGTAAAATATATGTGCATAGGATACCTATTAAGTGTTTGACAAAAACACCAACGCCAACACAACTCAACACCGCACAACAAATATGTGCCTCCAATACTCCATTAAAACATTTGAGGTTCCTTCTATGTGCAAAATGTATGTACCTCCCGATAGTCTACATGTAATTTCTTCAACATTTTGACTTTCACCTCCTCTGTGACTGATGACTTTGCCTCACATCTATTGTGTAACTCAATATATCTGGTTTCTAATGGTTTCCATGAATATTTTCAGCGTTTGCATAGGTAATGATAGTGGACCGTTACATCTAGAGTTGGAACCTTAATATGTGTGCAGCCATCAACACTTAGTATTTTGATTCTTGCTAGGTCATATGTCAGGGCTACTCAATATCTTAGATAAAAATTCTTCATGTGATTCCAAGAAGCATTTCTCCTTACTACGATCAATGGATTCCTTAGACAATATCTTGCATTTCTCAAACAATGCAAGATTTCCTTAGGTGCATGGGTGTCTTGTCCTCCTTGGTGCTTCACCTCTTGGGCACTATTCTCTTAATGTCTTTGCCTTGTATGTGCCACTTGGAACTCTTGATGAATTAGGTGCTACTACCACTATTTTCTTTGACTTTGGCATCTACAAAACTTTAGTTGCAAAGATAACAAGTCCTTCGAGCAATGTCATGATATATATTGCACAGGATAATTAATTTCAGCACATACATATTTGATAATATCTACTTATTTAGAGAAAAATAATGTTCTCTTATACCAAATGATGTGTTGTATTTTTGGTTAAGAAATGCACGACTTTCTACCTACATGTTGGCAATAATTTTTATAATGATCATGAAGAGCTTTACTATAGTCCCCCATCGATATTGGTAGATGAATTGAGATGTACTCACAACATGGATTCTATTTTATCTATAGATTGAGAATGTTACAAGAATCAAAACCATCACCTACTAGATTATGCTTCCATGACACGTTGACATGTGCTACATGTTCTATCTTAGATAACACCTATCATTTGTTGCATATAAAACCTAGTTTTTTTTCATGTTGTTCTGTTTAAGCACATCAGTTTGACACTATCTACATTGAAAATTATCACCATTATTCCATGGCCGATGTCCTTTCCTATTTGCTATCCATTGTGTACTATAGCACCAAAACAACCGCTTAAGAATAGCGAGGAAGATTTTAAGCATGAAGAGACCCGATGACTACACTCCAAAAAAATCATTAAAATCAAAATAAACTTTGTCCTATTATTTATATCAAACCTTTCACTTTTTGTCTTTGGCACCCAATAGGTCGGCCCATTCACATGATAGTTATATTTAAATATTTAATTTAAAGTCAAGTAAACCCTTTGATATCTTAAAGGTGGGTTTAAATATTAAAATAAATTAAATAATGTGCCTTGAATACTTTGTCCAAGCACACCATGGTTTACCAACAACCAAGTCAACCTTTGACATCAATGACAACTCAATAATTCTAAAATTAAGGACTACACCAACACCATCAATAATCTATCACTAAAAGTAGCATACAAGATGAAAAAAATCAAGATTCTTAAATACTATCATATTTGACAATGATACATTTAGAAAAAAAAAAATCTCAATATAGCTATACTTGGAGAAACACATGAATATGTGATAGAGACTCAAGTAATATTTTGAAATAAATATATCCAAAACAAAAGTGGACCTAAAAAAAAATAATAATCTAATGAGTATAAATTGGGCCTAAGCTAGATTTCTTTGGATAACTTCTTTTTGGAATGATTAAAAGACATAGTTATTTATTGCAATATGATTTAAAATTAGAACTTTTTGGTTATTTTCATCATTTTTATTCATTGAAGTATGTAAAATATTCATTACAATTTTCTATTTTAAATTAGAATTACATATGTATAGCATAATACATGCCCTGAATAGTTAACTATTTGATAATAACAAATCTTAGTTGGTAGTTTTACTTAGTCCTAAATATGATATGTAATTTTGCATAGCAGATTGAACTAACTAGCTTTATTCCAACACTCACTCTCAATGAATATATTTGATACATCACAAGGTTTAGTCATTAATACACTCAAAAGCATTCCTTTATAAGGTCATATTGCCATTAGAGGTGTTATTTCCACTCAAAAAATACAAGGAGACTAGAGACTTAATGTATAATCTCCTAAATCCAAAACAAAACACTGAATTAAATTCTAGACTTCAACAAGAAGTAAATTATAACCAACTATAGAATTTGGTAAAACCAAAAGCTGGACCTAACTCCAAATTATTTGATACCACTACATTGAATTTTCAACTATCCAAGCAATGACCCAAACTAACCAATGTCTCAATTGAACTTGAATTATGTACACCACAAAATGGACTAATATCCAGACTTGAAACTCTAAATTGTCAAAGCAAAGATCTTCACCCAAATAGGTAAACTCAACCAAAATCTTGATGAAACTTAGAAATTTCAAACAACAACTCTCAATTTTCTTATTATTCTTTCACCAATACTAATATTGAAGACTAAACTCAAAAACACTATAACCTAAAACAAATCCTATACTTCATATGCCATAGCTAAACTAAAAATCTAGCTAGATCAAACACTAGATTTCCCAAACACCAAGTTGCATATGACAAAACTCTAAATTTTGCAATACCTGGACAATAAGTTCTAAAGCTTGTAATACCTTCACTTTGTTTGTAGCCTTAAATACCACACATATATACTAATATATATATTTATGTTGACAAAGATGACATTGATTATAAATAATACATTTAAAAAATTCCTTCCTTGATATCAAAACAATTTCACAAGTCAATCTCTCTCTCAACTTAAATTTACTGTCTCAAAATCAAGGCATTTGAAAAGTTTCAATAAATTTATGAATGCTTCTTAATCATAACGAACATCGTAAAGATAGTATTCAAAGAATCCCTTACATTATACTCTGAAAAGAACACATCCCATCCCGTTTCCATTATTATTTAGCATCATCTCCATCCTCAACCTATCCATAATTAAAAGGACAAATGTAACGGCTTCATATTTTGATGCCAATTTCTTTGCTTGGAGGTCTTTTTGCAAGGATACCAAGAGGTTGAATGGGAGTTAAATAAACTTCCTACAATGTAAACTTAGATGCCACTTTATACCTCACAAATTTAAGTTTGGACAGAGGAGTGAGAAGCAAAAGCACTACATTAAGTTTGTCCCATGTAGATGATGTGTTACTGCTTCCAAGATTGAACATGTCACTAGGCCAACTATCATCATTGAGACTTACATCATAGGCTGTATCTGATCCTTCAGTGTAAATATCAATGGTGACAGTAACTCGCTCTATGTCGGATTTGCCTTTGGCGAGAGAGACCTTGTCATGCACGAACAAGAAATATATCTCCATTGAGAATGAGCATGTCGCATGCCATAGTGATCGAAACACTACAAATAAAAACTCGGAAGGTTTCATTCTTCTACAGTGCCACACTCTCATCTTGCACCCCCCAAAAAATAGAAAACTAATGAATTAACAGATTAGTTGAAACTCAGGCAACAACACAGAAATATTCAAATTAATTTAAATGTAACAAGCAGCAAAAACATATTAAAGTTGCCAAGAAGACTCCGGGGCCTACACTCAGTCAAACACAGACGGCGGGATGATCTGGCCATTATTGATTGTCGTATGACTTGAAAGCATAAGGTAGATTGTGTTTGTGGCCAGAGGGGCGGGAGACCTTTTTCTATGGAGATACTCAAGCTTCGGTGCATACAACACGTTCTACTTTGATTCAGATGGGCCTCAACCACCATGATATGGCTTGAACGATGGGCACTTGTCGTTTTTGTGGCCAGAGGCGCGGGAGACCTTTTTCTACGGAGATACTCAAGCTTCCGTGCATACAACACGTTCTACTTTGATTCAGATGGGCCTCAACCACCATGATATGGCTTGAACGATTCATACAACACGTTCTACTTTGATTCAGTTGGGCCTCAACCACCATGATATGAACGACGGGCATTAAAAGGAGATTGACCGTGGTAAAAATCAAGTTAATATAATAATTAAAAAATATAAAATAATTTACCAACAAACATTTAATCACTATCCTTTAACCTATCTTTTTATATTTTATTATATCTTTTACCTATATTATAGATAGTGCTCTGAGGAGTCGAGCATATTCTGCAAAGTTAGACTTCCGTCACTGTCGTACCTGACAGCTGGTTCTCGTCCACGGAATCTGTTTGTTTCTTCTCTTGTACTTGATATCGGTCTACATATGCACATAATCTTAGCAGAATCTTAGCAGAAGAGCATATTATTCAAAGTAACTACTCGTATTAAAATATTTAAATGGACAATGCCGTTATCATAAAATTTATGAATACTATTTGAGAAAATATAAAATCCACATGCTGTTTCAAAACTGTTTAAAATTCATTATTGGGCGGCAAGACAGAAGAAATCAATTTTATAATTAAAGGTGTGAAAGCAGGAAAGTTCCTCCTTTAAAACCCTTGAAAAATACTGGAGAATCAAAATCAAATGCAAAAGGCTAAAAATAAGTATTTCAAAATTGAAATTGAATGCACAAGAGTGCGGAAAAGTTGTGTTTATGTTAATAGAATTCAAATCATATATATTTCTTGTAAAAATAAGGCATTTTTGCATTTGTTTTTGTTTGTTAAAAGTTTTTTTTTTTTTTTTTGGTATTATTAAGAAAGGAGGGTTTTGAAAGGGACCTTAAAACCTTTTACAACGAGAAACCAAACCAGGCTAAAGAAACAGTATAGATAGTATAGACAAAGAAGACACGAAGCACAAAACGCTAATATGAACGAAACCGCTACACATAAACTAAACTAGAATAGGTGAACAACAAAAATTGAAGGAACAAGAAGGCAAAGGAATAACCGAGGAAGTTCTAACAGACACCTTCAAACTCCACAATGATATCACTAACCATATGTGTCGCCTCCTCCACAAAATCCAAAGCCATCCTCATTGAGCTCCACATCGTCCGCTGTTTAATTCCTACAAAATGAAGCTGATGGGTAACACTACCATTTTTCACTGCGGAGCTAGGAGGAGAAAAAACATCACTAATCAATCTACTCTTTTCCACAATCCTCTACAAAAAGTCAGACTCTACACAACCCACCTGAAATTTGGCACTGGATGAGGCAGGACTCGGGGACCATTTCATCCTGAGAAACCTGGGATATTTACGTTTCTCCCCACTCGAACATTCCTTATTAACAGGTATACCATCCCCGAATTGCAAATCCCTGGGGGATCCCCAAACACCCATAACATATTCTAGCTCTTTACACCATCCACCATCACGAGAATGCTCGAAAGGGCATTCCATCATGGTAACAGAATCCCCGCATTCGCCTATGCATCATGCGGATCTAAGCAAACCTGAATAGAAATGGAATTCAATGAATTAATCACTTCTTTCGCATCAAAACCACCTTCCAAAGCCACCTGCTCAAAGATGATTAAGCCTAGGCATTGGTGCACCATCACCTTTGAATGAGAATCTTGCACAGCTAGAATGGAGCGCTCCAACAAATTAAGCAAAAAAAAAGGATCTTCATATTTCTCTGCCTTCTTAGGTGATTTAAAAAAATGGCGTGATAGATACAAACCACTTCATAATATGGGTCCACCGTAAAGTAATCCATAATCACCTTCACAACCCTATTCTAGGGGGTCGAAAGGGCTTTGGCGCTAAACCCATTATGGCATCGAAGAAAAAACTCATTCTCCTCTAAAAATAACTTAATTTCATGCAAAAGGGAGAAAGGACAAGGAAAAGAACATAATGGGTCTCCACCAAAAATAAATGCGCCCAATAAAAGAGTAGAAAAGATAAATATTCGAAGACTGAAAAACCTTCTCAACCCCACAAAATTCGAGATCCGTACTCCAAAAAATAAACAGACTGACCCCCTAACGATCAAAAAGCAACAACCATAAAGGCTTCGAAAAGGAAAAGATATTTGAAAAGGAAGAATCCCCTTCAAACTTGAGGTCCAAAAGAATGTAGGAAAATAAAAGGACCCCCAAAAACCAAGAACACGCCTTAACCATATCAAAAACAACACACCATTCGAATCGTTCAACTACCACCTGGGTTAAAATAACCACCATCTCTGAGAGCACAATTAACCAAGATTTATGGGAAATCCCTCTGCCAAACTGCGTACTCATGACGATCGACCCTAATATTTTCCATAACATCTGCAGTCTCATTTCCTTCACTGTACATATGATATAAATTATAATCTTCCAAGCCTTGACAAATTCTTATTCCTTCTTCAATGTAATTGGATATATTCCAATTGGTGTGAAAAGCCCCTTTAAACATATTAATTATGTTCCTGGAGTCCTCTCCAATGATGAATTTTTTGAAATTTAAATCTCTGAGCAAAGCTATACCAAGAAAATTCGCCCTCGTTTTTGCCACCTAAGAGGAACTCCTACCCAATGGGTCAGCATACACCACCCTAATAGTACCATGATGATAACGGATAACTCCACCGGAGCTGACCAATATAGAACTTCATTTTTTCACCCCATAAAAATTCAACTTCACCCACCCGACCAGAGGAGCCATCCACTTCGTGGAGTTTCTTGTATTGGGAACTGGCGGTGGATGATCAACTCTCCCAAAACCCAATCAACATTCAAGATAGACTTCCTCAATTCTAGAAGCCTCTGGCATCTCTAAAAATTTTGAAGCGTAATTAACATTATCAATAGTATTGCAAATGATACGATTACTCAAAACCTTCGAAGCCACCCATTTATTTTTAAAAATATTGGCATTCCTAGCTTTCCACACCTCCCAAATTGCATGAGGCAGAAGAAACCGCTAGAAGCAACAAAGCTAGGGGGACAAGAAAGGAGGAAGCCACTGGAGAATGCAGTTGTGCAACAGCTCTAGAAATACCCACGGTACATCCACACTCCTAAGAATGAACAAAAGGATCTCTTTGAAAAACAACAGTTCAGTAAAATATGGGATGTGGACTCCCACTCCGATTCACACATGAAACAACAGTTAACCAACTGCCACCCCTTTTGTGAAGATTTTTGGTAGTAAGAATACGATTTTGGGAAGCCAACTAGAAGAAAAAGTTAACCCTGAGAGAGATGTTTACTCCATAATAATAGAAAATGGAAATTTTGCTCTATTTCTTGACCAAGACAAATGTAAGATTATTTAACCAAAAAAATACCAAAGCTCTCAACACACCAAATCAACCTATCCTCAATATTCGCCTGGTGAAGGATGCAAAAATGCAGTTCTTGATGGAGACTGTTCCACAATCTTCTATTGTTGTCATTTCTAACACACTCTCGAGACACCGCCCACACTGATCTATCTTCCCTGCAGTCAATAAAATCAGCAACATAACAAAGGTCTGAGGCTTTGGAATTTTTAATTAGAGACATAAATCAAGCATCCTCCAACAGCGACCGATTACGAAGCCAAGTGTCCTCCCAAAAGCGAACCTTTCCACTATTGCCAATAACCCATCTGCCATGATTTCTAACAAAGTCTCTTGATTTAACCAGGCTATTACAAAAGGTTGATCCACTGGAGAGCAAATCCTCGGTATTAATTTTGCAAAATTTATTTATATAAAAATTTAATAAAATTTATTTATATAAAAATTATTTTGATAATAAATTTATAATTTATATTTTGCATTTTTTATTTTTTATTTTTTATTTTTATACAATGAAAATTTATACATTTATTAAAAAAAAAAATAGTGTATTACACGAGGAGGATGGAATTTCATATATTCAAAACATTTATTAGTATTTAAATAGAAGGTTAGTGCAAATATAAATAAATAAAATTTAATTATATGAAAGAAAGAAAAAAATAATTACTTTCAGACAAAAATTAGAGTTATTGAACTAAGCGTGACACTAAGAGGGGGGGTGAATTAGTGTGTATTAAAAATTTAATCCAACTACGAAATCAAATCAATATAAACAATCACACAAACATGTATCACATAACACCAAATTTATAGTGGAAATATGATGTGGGAAAACCACTGTTCCAATGGATAGTTTGTACTCCCATACAAATCCAACCTCCAAAATTTTTGGTCTTTACAATATTTTTGCAGCACCAACTGCAAGGAATGACACCAACCAACCCGAACTTTAGCAGCACCAACTGCAAAGAGCACCAACCCGACAAATTTAAAAATCTCTAATAAAAGTTTTAAATCTCATAAAAAGACCCTAAGTGGTCTAGCTCACAAATCTTCTCCTCTAAAATCTTCTATCTAACATTTTCAATATTCTCAACTTTGCACATTGATTATCTCACACCTTCCACATTTTTCAATCAAAATGCCAAAGAAAAACAATTCTTCACAACATGCATCAATAGTCCTTTCTCCAAAAAACCCACTTATCCCTTTTATTTTAAAACATATATATGCTTCACATTAAAAAATTGAACTAATTTTTTTTCAATTACACAAAAGTACCACTCAACCGTTATATTCTTAGAAACTGCCAAAATTACCAAAAAAAGTTGAAAAGGCTTTTTGTAACAGTCAACTTCCTCCTCAAATTTCCAAACGGGCTAAAAATTGAAAAATATATTATTGGATAAACCGACTACCTTTGGTTTAAATTTTATATTTTAACTCTTCACAGATTATTCACAGTATCTCCGACAAAGTGGTCTCTGATGTTGATTTTACACGTCACATAAACTAGAAAAATTGCTCCAGAGCCATTTTGCAACGCTCACCGTTTCTTATTTCGAACTCCATTTGGGCTGAAATTTAAAAATTAAGCTCTCATTATATCCAGATACCTCCAGTAAAATTTTTTATGTCAAATTCCTCATGGGTTACTTAATATTCCTCTTGTAAAGTGACCTTCGACACAGATTTTACACCTGTCACAACATGAAACTGACCAACAATGCACCGACGAAGCAACCGATCATTTCAACACTACAACCACACTTTCTAATGATCAATAAACCTAAAAATAGTATCTTGGGCTGTCCAACACATTCCATTTATGTTGTTGCAAGTTTGATGACTTTTGCAACTTTGACAATTTTGCTACTTTGACAACTTCCTGACGATTTTTGCAACTTTTGCAAATTTGCACGAACAACCAGTAACAACTTCACACGAACATCAAAAACATTCTCATAAGAATTGAACACCACAACAACCTCCGAACAACTATCCACTGCATCAACCTATCCATATGAGTGTGTTGACAACAATGACAATATTGTCGCTACACCTTGCTCAACAATCTCCCCCTTTGGAATTGTTGGTAATGCACACACAATTTCTTGTAACTCTTCTCCCCATTTGACAACAAGACCAAAGGGCTGCTGCAAAATCCCCCTAATTCAATCCACAACATTATTAGGAAAAAATTATTATACTTAGCAAGAATCACAAACATGAGAAAAAAGATAAACAAAGACACAAATGCTCTCCCTGAAAATGTGGCCCTGATAGCTAGTCAATGCTTGGGAAATGTGACCACTCCCAATTTCTTGTGAAGGTACTCAAATAATTCCTTGGGTAATGGTTTGGTGAAGATATTCACTACTTGCTCTGTTGTTGGAATAAAATCCAACTTAACCTCACCTTTCGTAATTTTCTCATTCAAAAAATGGTACCAGATAGCAATATGTTTTATGCAAGAATGCATAACCAAATTATTTGAGATATTTATTGCACTTGTATTGTCACACATGATCGATATGGGCTCACTAAAATTTATTCCAAGATCCTTCAAATTTTGTTTCATCTAAAGTATTTGTGTACAACATGATGTCACTACAATATACTCTACCTCTGCTGTGGATAATGAGATTGACTCCTACTTTTTGTTATGCCATGTAACAATATTATCACCAAGATAGAATTCACCTCCACTAGTACTCTTTCTATCATCTACACATCGTACCCAATCTACATCTGAATATGCAATAAGGGTAAATTCCTTACCTTTCGGATACCATAGTACCCTTGAGGTACTAAAAAATCCTCTTCACTGTTGTCACATGATTCTCCTTGGGACTAGCCTAAAATCGTGCTACTATGCATACTACCTGTAAAATATTTGGTCTAGTAGCTATCAAGTACAGTAAGCTATCAATCATTGATTTGTACATAGTTTGATCAATAGGTGGAGATTTGTCATCCTTGCTGAACTTGCAACCTGTCATCATGGGAGTGTTAACTAGATTGCAATCCTCCATTGTGAACTTTTTTAGCATCTCTTTCACATATTTAATTTGAAAAATAAATATGATCTTCTCATTTTTATTAACTTGCAATCCGATAAAATACGAAAGTTCACCAATTATTGACATTTCAAACTTTTTCTGCATCTTATTTGCTAAATCTTTACACAACTCATCTTTGTTGCTGCCAAATATGATATCATCTATGTATACAACAACAACAATATCATGACCATTTTATGTGTTTGCATATAAATTATTGTCCACCATACCTTTCTTGAACCCTTGCTGAGTAAGATAATTGTCTAGCCTTGCATACCATGCCTAGGGTGTCTATTTTAAGCCATATAATGCTTTCTTCAACTTGCAAACCAATTTGGGATCATCACCAAGCTGAAAATCGTCTCGTTGCTCAACATAAACCTCTTCTTCAAGTTTCCCATTCAAAAATCCTGATTTCACATCCATTTGATAAACTTTGAAATTCTTATAAACTGCTAAAGCAAAAAATATTCTAATTACCTCTAGTTTGGCCACAGGTGCAAAGGTTTCCTCAAAGTCAATACCTTCAAATTGTGCATACCCTTTGTATACCAATCTTGCTTTGTTCTTGACTACTTTTCCATATTCATTCAATTTGTTTTGAAATACCCATTTAGTACCGATTACATTTTTATTTGCGGGTCTTGGTACTAACTCCCAAGTCTTGTTTTTCTTGATCTGATCTAATTCTTCATTTATTGCCTTTACCCAACTTTCATATTTACTTGCTTCAACAACATTTTAGGGCCCAATGTTGGATAGTAAAGACTAGTTACTTACTAATCTTCTTCTTGTATGAACATCAACTATGGGGTCTCCAATTATTTTTTCTCTAGGATGGTCTTTCCGCCAGCTACCTATTTTTAATTTCTTGTTTTCTTTCAATTTTGAATCACTTTTTGAATCCTTTGAGTCAATTCTTGGTTTCTTTATCGTTTCCTCTTCCTCATCTCCTTTAATGACCTCTTCATAAATTGGGTAGTTCTCTTCATAGCTAATTACTCATTCCCTTACTTCATCAACTTTAACATCAACACTTTTCACAATTTTTCTTAGCCTCTTGTTGTAACATTTGTAAGCTTTGCTTTTTGACGAATAGCCAAGAAAAATACCTTCATCCACTCTATCTTCAATTACAAAGGTTTTCTTCAGTTCTTTTGATGTAACATTTGCTGCCAAACAATTTAAAATATCTTGTTGTTGCCTTTTTACCGAACCACAACTCATAAGGAGTTTTGCTTTCATGCGTCCTAAACATACACCTATTTCGGATGTATACTACAATATGGACTGCCTCTTTCCAAAATCTATCTACTACTTTGGTCTCAGTAAATATAGTATGTGCCATTTCCTGCACTATCCTGTTCTTTCTTTCTACCACACCATTCTGTTGAGGTGTTATGGCTACTGAAAACTGTCTCCTAATGCCATATTTTTCACAATACTCTATGAAATCCTCTGAAATGAACTCTCGTATTTTATCTAATGTTAAACATTTAATCATTTTTCCTGTTTGATTCTCAAATTAATTTTTTAAAACCTTGAACATCTCAAAAGCTTCTGATTTATGCTTCAAAAATAATACCCATGTCATCCTAGAATAGTCATCTATACACAACATATAATATTTGTCATCGTTTATCCTTTGCATTCTCATGGATCCACATAAATCAATGTGTACTAATTCCAAATATTTGCTTGTGTAGTACTCTTTCGTTTTAAATAAGACTCGCGTTTGCTTCTCTTTTTGACATGAAGAACAAATGCTATTTGATGGTTTATGGTGGGAATATCTCTCACTACTTTCTTTGAACTAATTTTTACTAGGTTTTCAAAACTGATATGATCAAGCCTCTTATGCCACAACCAATTATCTTCTTCCTGTCCAATCAAGCAAGCTACTTTTGAATTCTTCGAGAGAGTGTACAGGTTACCAGATGTTCTTGATCTAGCTGCTATCAACTTCCCACTATTTGCATTTCTTATTTCACAACCTTGCTTCTTAAAGATCACATCATGACCTCTGTCACAAATCTGACTTACGCTCAACAAGTTATGTTTTAGACCAACCAAAAACAAGACTTCTTCTGACCTAATTTTTCCATCACTAATCTTAACTGAACCTCTACGAACTATCTTATCTCCATCATTGTTTTTGAATTTCACTGAACCACCTTCCTATTACTGTAGCTTCTCAAATTTCTTTTTGTCAACTGTCATATGACTGGAGTATCAACTATCAAGTATCCATGGTGCGAATTTATTCTGAACTTTAAATTGCATCTGTATGATCAAGGATTCCTTATCTTCCTTAGGTTGCTCTTTTTATTTCCACTCTGGTTTGATTACATATTTGGGCTCTTATTTTGGCTTTTCTTTTTCAGTAGCTTGTACATGTTTTTGGAAAATTTTCTATTTTATCTTATTCCATTTGGCTGAAAATTTCTTTCCTAAAATTTATTTGATGCAAATGTACTTCTATAATTTCTTGCAATATGCCAAAATTTATGACAATTATAACATTCTACTATATAATCCATAAAAGGTGAAAAAGTATTTCTATTGGTAAAATTTCTTGGCCCTGCATTATACTTGCAATATGAAATCTTATGTCCATAACCATTGCATTTAAAACAGTAACCAAAAAAGGGATGATTGAACCTGGGTGGTGGTCTTTCTCATGTTGTTTTAGGATCCATAAATATTCTTCTTATTTTATATGTGACATTGGTGAAACCATCATTTTCAATTCTTCTTTCGTACCTTGCATTATTACTTTCCTTTGCATGATTCATTTTTGCTTGATTAACCTATTTATTTTCTTCTTTCTTTGTGGATTCTTCATTTGTGGCCTTTGATCCACTTGATGATTCTCCTTTATCAAAACCTAAACCAAATTTGATGCCTGTAGTCTTCTAGTTCTTTATGATCTTATCCAACTTCATAGAACTCTCTTTGCGTTTGTGATAAAAGCTATTTTTCTTATTCATCTCTTCTAGTTGCATCCTTAAACCAACAATCTCTTCTTCTAAATTGTTGCAATAATCTATTTTCATGGTTATTTGCACTTTGAGGTCTTTGAAGATCTTCTTGGATTCTTCTATCTGCACTTTCAAACTTGTTATGATTTCATTTGCATCCTAAAGCTTTATTGAAATTTTCTTATTCCTTTTTCTTTGTCTTCAATTCATCTAGAGCTGCAATTAGTTCCTCTTAAAAATTCACTTATGAATCAATTTCTTATTCATCACATTCTTATTCTTTTTCTAGTTTTTCTTCTTCGAATTCCATGAAAAGAGTTTCACCTATTTCTTTTTCAAAATCCTCACTGGAGCTATCTTTTGATGAACTGACCTTCTTGGATATGAAACTTTTCTTCTTGAAGTTGCTTTTTTTTGAAATTTGATTTTTTTTCTAGCCACTTCTTTCTCTATGCGATCCTTCATCACTTCTATTCTTCTCATTAAGTGGACATTTAGCTCCAAAATACCCAATGCATCCACATTTGAAACATTTAAACGGTAACTTTCCTTTGTATTTTCATTTTCCCCTTTTTAGTTTTTGAATAAAGTTTACTTCCATTTCATCTTATGTCTCTTCTTCCTCGGATTCTTTTTTTTCTTTCATATTTTTTGGGATTTAAAAGTAGCTTCTTTGTCTATGGGTTTAGATTTTCCTATTTTCATCTCATATGCTGTCAAAGAAACATGCATCTCATCCATATCAAAAGAATTTAGATCTTTAGCTTCTTCAATACTTGAAACTTTAGAATCAAATATTTGGAGAAGGGACCTTAATACCTTTTTCACGATGATAGAATCTTCAATTTCCTCATCGAGTCCTCTAATTGCATTAATGAATTCATTAAATCTCACCATATATACCTCTATATTCTCATCCTCATTCATATCTAATCCTTCAAACCGATATTGATGTGTTTGTAACTTGGCCTCCTTGATCTTAATTTCTTCTTCATGAATGCTCTTTAGTTTGTCCCACATTTCCTTTACCATTTTATAACCCATAATTTTTACCAATTTTTTGTCCACTTATCCACACATGATATCATTATTTGTTTTTGAGTCATTCTTATACAGTTTCTTACCAGTAGCATCGGTTGGAGAAGTGGTGGGTGTTATGTATCCATTGTTTACTAAATTCCAAATGTCATATCCCAAAGCACAAAGATATGTCTACATCATGAGTCTCCAAAATGTGTAATTAGTTCTATCAAACAATGGTACTTTATTTTATGAGAAGCCTTCACCACCTGACATTGTGTCACTTCCAAGATCACCCTAGTCGGTTAAGCCTATTCAAGAACTTGGCTCTGATACCAATTGTTAAACTAAGCATGACATTGAGAGAGGGGGGTGAATCAGTTTATATTAAAAATTTAATATTACTATATTAATCAATCACACAAACATGTATCACATAACACCAGATTTATAGTGGAAACTCGATGTGGAAAAACCATTGTGCCAATGGACTGTTTGGACTCCCATCCAAATCTAGCCTCAAAAATTTTAGTCCTTACAATATTTTTATGGCACCAACTGTAGGGAATGACACCAACCAACCCAGAGTTTAGCAGCACCAACTACAAGGAGCATTAACCCCTGTTGCCAAGCACCGACCCGACAAATTTAAAAAGCTTTGATAAAATAAATAAATCTCATAAAAATATATTAAGTGGTCTAACTCACAAATATCCTCCTCTAAAATCTTCTATCTAACCTTTTTAATCTTCTCAACTCTGCACATTTATTATCTCACACCTTGCACATTTTTTCAATAAAAATTCCAAAGAAAAACAAATTTCACAACATGCACCGATAGTCCTTTCTCCAAAAAAACTCACTTCTCCATTTTATTTTAAAACATATATACGCTTCTTTTATAAGTAAACATGGCCTAGCATTAATCTATTAAAAAAACATGTGCTAGTTTTTTATTCACCGTATCGCATTACACGGCAAGTGAAGAGCATACTACTAGTGCTAGATGCTTCCTGGTTCACCAGATCACATTACGCGACAAGTGAGGAGCATAATAACCACAAAAAAATATTTTTTAATGGGGTTTTTAGAGAGATAAAAATAACGAGTTAGGAAGGAACAAAAATGCTAAAAAAGAATTTTTATTATGAAAAAGGAATTATACAACTAAAAAACTCCGAACATGTTTCGACCTTTTGGGTCTCATCAGCGGAGTGTGAGTCTTAGAGAGGTACAATATCCTCTTTTTATAATCCTAACTCTAGGGGGAAGCCAGAAAATAATGCATGTGTGATAAAATTATTCCCAAACATTAAATACAAACCACGGGTTTATAGACCAAACTGTGAAAAATACATATTAAATTTTCCCAGGCTCAACCCCTAAAAAAACCCACCTTGTTACAAAGGTGCACTAAAAAATGTGAGAAACAAGATGGAGAAAATATTTCCTCACAAAATTTTATTCTTGCAAAGATAGGATCTGAGAGGTTTGTGATTCCTCTAGCAAATGATGGCTCGTGCAATATGTTTAAGTTGCCTATCCTTACTCCATTTTTCGAACATGGGAGCAGGGTTATGCATAGTGGCTATTTTTGTAAATTTGGCTAAAATTAGGATTTTCAAATGTTGAAATTGGCTAATATTTGGGATCCTTGACCAGGTTCCTTTAGCCAAAAAATGTTGGGTGCAAATGTTTTTTGGGATCGATTCGCCCTAATTTTATAATAATTGGACCATTTCAAGTTTAAATTTCCAACATTGCCCCTAAGAATAGTAAACATTCTACATGTGTTTCAACACTATTTACTTGGATTTTGAAACTGATTCACCAAATTTTTATAAATACATTTTGGGGCTAATCCCTTATGCATAACCCTGCATGGGAGAGATAACATTTTTGCCCAAGTGCAAACTCTTGGCAAAATCACAATTGTCTAACTTCAAACTAAGTGGAACATGTTTGACTTTGGTGCCTTGTCTGCATGCATCTCTTTCAAAAACTTTGGCTAGGAGAAGGGTCTTCCATAAAATTTGACTTTTTCAAATAGTGAAAGAAAAAAATTAATCTTATACCCTCTAGCTCTAAGTCTATTAAAAAACTTGTTTTTAACATAAATAAAGCTCTCTTGAGCTTTCTCTGACTAAGAACTTGTTGAGCTCACTTAAAATTAAGATATTCTATTGGTGGATAGGATTATGAGAAGAAGTTGGAATGTATTGATAGGCGTTCATTGGTTTCTGGAATAACTTAGTACACAAAATCCTTGTATGAAAAAAAATTAGGTCCTTTAAAAAAATAGTATCCAACAAAGTCACTTCTGAATCTGAAATAGATGCTGATATTTTAATGCTCTAGTAGAAATATCTATAAGTGGCCAAAAAGTTGTTAATTTTTTCTCTTGAGCCATGCCAAACACCAATGGCATCATCAATGTATCTCTTATAGAACAAAATATTATCCATAGAAACATTAAAAAAAACTTGCTCCTCAAATATGGCAAAGAAATAGGTAATCATAAACTACTGCAAAGTTACTCCCCATGGTTGTTCCTCTGATCTATCTATAAATTCTGCCCTTGAATTCCAGGTAGTGTTGTGTTAACACTAGTTTTGCAAGCCAGATGATGAAGTTGGTCTTAGATAGATTAAATTTATCCTTCAAAAAATATTGAAGAGCTAACAAACCTTTTGTAGTTGGGATGGTAGGATATAAGCTCTCAATATCAAAGGAAAATAAAATTAAGGATATGGAATCCAATAGAATCATAAATCCAGAGGAAAGGAATAGATGCATAAATCCTTAATTAAGGATATGGAATCCAATAAGTGATTATTTTGTTCCAAAATAATGGGAAGAAGGAGGTGATGAAGCCATTCTAAAATGGGTTCCAACATAAAACCATAGTAAGAGTAGATAGGTCTCCTAGGGAGCTGAGCCTTATGAAATTTAGGGAGTAAATAAAAAACACAAACACGAGTAGAAGAGGGTTTGACTTGTAGCATGAACTTACAATGGCTATCTGAGATAATGTTTTTTTGGAGGGCCATGTTTAAAAAATCTTGAAGTTGAAAAAAGATGTCTGAGCAAGGGACATTAGAAACATAGGAATAAAAATTTTGGTCTGAGAGTTGTGAAAGGCCTTCTGAGACATACCAATCATGATATAAAACACAAACACCCAAGTTTTTGTCTATAGGTCTAATGATGATGGAGTTATCATTAGCAAGAGAGCGGATGGCATGCCAAATATGGGAGGAAAAATCTCGAGGATAGATAGGGTTGACAACATTGAGCTTATTTTTAAGAAAGTTGTCTTCCAACTGAATGATGTCTTCTAGGGGCCTATAAAGTTCAGAGGAGTGAATCTTGGGTTAGAAACATGAAAGGGATCAATAGGTTTGATGGGTTTTTTGGGGCTGCCTCTATGTCCAAAAAACCACTCAAGTCTAAGTAATCTGCAAAAATCAAAGAATTCCTTAACAATGGACTCCTTAGACATTAGAGGAGGGGTAGGTAGAAATTTTAATCCCAAGCCGAGAGCTTCAATTTCATACTTAGGTAGTACACAAGAAGAAATATTATGTACAACAAGGTTAGTGATCTTGCCATCAATTGCCCAAGCATGACTCTTATAAAAGATACGATGGCCATAGTCTAGAGGGCTAAAAATAGCTGTCCAAGATGTTAATTTTAGTTTCTACCGTCATTTCGATGCTAGAATGACCCTTGATCTTGTTGCTTTTGAACAAATCGAACAAAATCTCTTCTTTACCTCTTGAAATCATAGTTTTAGAAATAGCCTCCATTGTCCTGAGGTGACTGCCATGGCATAGAGGAAGTGTGGTTTTGAAATCTCTTCCCCCTCTTCCATATTTGTGAAGAGGGGCCATTGTAGTTTAAATTCTTTCGTGTATGTTGTATTTTTTGTGGTTGATTTCTATGTTGTTGCCTAGGCCTTTTTTGAGCCCTATGCTGTGGATTTTTTCATGGTGGAGGCCTATGTTGTTGTTGTTGTTGTTTTTGTGGTACATGTACTCTTTTGGATCCTCTGCTTTGGCTATGATTTTGCTGACCATGGGAGAATCTATCTGAGAGGAGCTTCTTGAGACGATCCATGTGTTGTTTAATATGCATTTTTACTAGGTCTGCAACACTATCAGTAGCTTCATTCATATTAAATTTTGGCACTTCATTACTTGCATTGTCTCGAGCTGCTTTAGATTTTTCTTGAGCTTCATTACAGATTTGCATGTCCACTGTTCATGCCTGTAATTTGCCATTGAACAAATCTTTGGTCTGTACTTCCCAAGCAGAGGTAATCTCTTGAGAAATTATTTTGTGTTGGTGGACTGATTTTGAAAGCAAATCCCTAATGGTAGGAACAAAGTTATTGGGAATAAAATTACTCAATTGGGCATTTAACTTTTCTGCGTATTTTGTAAAATTCCCAACAAATAACTTTACCATTTCTAGATGAAATTTCTCCATGAGTTGTTCAGCTTCATTGCAAAAATGCTTGTCTATATCTTTGCCTGGTAAATGCAATTTGGATTTTCAATTCGTAGACTATGGGGAACAACCCCTTGCCCCAAGTTCTCCTCATACTTGAGTAGTCTAGATCTACCTTTTTCTGCTTTTTTAAAAAACAACTTGTATTCATCAAACTTTATTTCCACCATTTTATTCAAAGATTGTGGCCTAGGTGGAACATAATTCATTGCACCAATTCCATCAATGAAGGTCCTCATGTCTTGTGAAGAAGGATGTAGGTTGTGCTGTAAGAAAACATATGTATCTGCCAAACCCCTCACAGAAAAATTTTCTCCCAAATCCATGATCTATTGTCGCATGCCCTCTCGCCGCTGACGTTTCTTGGATAATAGAACATGGGAACAAAGGCGACTATCAGGGACTATAGAAGATGAATCAACAATAGAATTAGAAATATCAGTGATGGAAAGAGCAGCATGTGCCATATTAGGGTTTAAAAATTATCTTATAAGGAAACATGGTGTAGCATTACTCTATTAAAAAAATATGTGCTAGTTTTTGATTCACCAGATCGCATTACATGAAAAGTGAAGAGCATACTACTAGTGTTGGAGGATTTCTGGTTCACCAAATCGCATTACACGGCAAGTGAAGAGCATAATAACCATAAAAATATATTTTTTAATGGATTTTTTAGCGAAATATAAAAATAATGAGTTAGGAAGGAACAAAAATGCTAAAAAATAATTTTTATTCTAAAAAATAATTATACAACTAAAAAAATCCAAATGCATTTCGACTTTTTGGGTCTCATTAGCGGAGTGTGAGTCTTAGAGAGGTACAATATCCTCTTTTTATAATCCTAACTCTAGGGGAGAGCCAAAAATAATGCATGTGGGATAAAAATTATTCCTAAAAATTAAATACAAATCGCAGGTTTATAGACCAAATGGTAAAAAATACATATTAAATATTCCTAGGCTCAACCCCTAAAAAAATCCACCATGTTACAAAGGTGCATTAAAAAATGCGAGAAACAATATGGAGAAAAATTCCCCTTAAAAATTTTTATTCTTGCAAAGATAGGGTCTGAGAGGTTTGTGATTCCTCTAGCAGATGATGGCTCATGCAATATGTTTAATTTACCTATCCTTACTCCATTTTTCGAACATGGGAGAGATAATATTTTTTCCCAAGTGCAAACTCCTAGAAAAATCACAATTGTCTAACTTCAAACTAAGTGGAACATGTTTGACTTTGGTGCCTTGTCTGCGTGCAACTCTTTACAGAACTTTGGCTAGGAGAAGGGTCTTCCATCAAATTTAACTTTTTCAAATACTGAAAGAAAAAAATTAATCTTATATCCTCTAGATCGAAGTCTATTAAAAAACTTGTTTTTAACATAAATAAAGCTCTCTCTTGAGCTTTATCTGACTAAGAACTTGTTGAGCTTACTTAAAATGAAGGCCTTCTATTGGTGGACATGATGATGAGAAGAAACTGGAATGTATTGATAGGCATTCATTGGTTTCTGGAATAACTTAGTACAGAAAATCCCTATATGAACAAAATCAGGTCCTTTTAAAAAAATAGTCTCCAACAAAGTCACTTTTGAATCTGAAATAGATGCTGATATTATAATGTTGTAGTGGAAAGATCCATAAGTGGCCAAAAAGCTGTCAACTTTTTCCCTTGAGCCATGCCAAAGACCAATGGCATCATCAATAAATATTTTATAGAACAAAATATTTTCCATAGAAACATTAACAAAAACTTGTTGCTCATGATGGCAAAGAAACAGGAAAGCATAAACTATTGCAAAGTTGCTCCCCATGGTTGTTCCTTTGATTTATCTATAAATTATGTCGTTGAATTACAGGTAGTGTTGTGTTAACACTAGTTCTGCAAGCCGGATTATGAATTTTGTCTTAGTTGGATTAAATTAATCCTTCAAAAAATATTGAAGAGCTAATAGACCTTCTATAGTTGGGATGTTAGGATATAAGCTCTCAACATCAAAGGAAAATAAAATTACATCTTGAGGAAAGGAATAGATGCATAAATCATAAGTTTTTTTGGGGCCGCCTCTAGGTCCAAAAAAACCACTCAAGTCTAAGTCATCTACAAAAATCAAAGAATTCCTTAACAATGGACTCCTTAGACATTGGAGGAGGGGTAGGCAAAAATTTTAATCCCAAGCTAAGAGATTCAATTTCATACTTAGATAGTACACGAGAAGAAAAAACTTAGCTTAGAAGGAAACATGGCGTAGCAGTACTCTGCTAAAAAAACATGTGCAAGTGAAGAGCATACTACTAGTGTTGGAGGCTTTCTGGTTCACTAGATCACATTACGCGGTAAGTGAAAAGCATAATAACCACAACAAAATGTTTTTAAATGGATTTTTTAGAGAAAGATAAAAATAACGAGTTAGGAAGGAACAAAAATGCTGAAAAAGAATTTTTATTCAGAAAAAGGAATTATACAACTAAAAAACTTTGAAAGCGTTTCGACCTTTTGGGTCTCATCACTAGAGTGTGAGTCATAGAGAGGTACAATATCCTATTTTTATAATCCTAACTCTAGGGTGGAGCCAAAAAATAATGCATTTGGGATACAAATTATTCCCAAACATTAAATTCAAACCACAGGTTTATAGACCAAATGATAAAAAATACATATTAAATATTCCCATGCTCAACCTCTAAAAAAACCCACCATGTTACAAATGTGCATTAAAAATGCGAGAAACAAGATGGATAAAAATTCCCCTTACAAAATTTTATTCTAAGAGGTTTGTGATTCCTCCAGTAGATGATGACTCGTGTAATATGTTTAAGTTGCCTATCCTTACTCCATTTTTCAAACATAGGAGGGATAAAAATTTTGCCCAAGTGCAAACTCCTAGCAAAATCACAATTATCTAACTTCAAACTAAGTGGAACATGTTTGACTTTGGTACCTTGTCTATGTGCAGCTCTTTCAAAAATGTTGGCTAGGAGAGAGGGTCTTCTATCAAATTTGACTTTTTCAAATAGTGAAAGCAAAAAAATAATCTTATATCCTCTAGCTCTAAGTCTATTAAAAAACTTATTTTTAACATAAATAAAGCTCTCTCTTGAGCTTTCTCTAACTAAGAGCCTTTTGAGCTCACTTAAAATGAAGGCCTTCTACTAGTGGACAGGATGATGAGAATAAGTTGGAATGTATTGATAGGAATTCATTGGTTTCTGGAATAACTTAGCACACAAAATCCCTGTATGAACAAAATCAGGTCCTTTAAAAAATATAATATC
This sequence comes from Wollemia nobilis, assembly GCA_028583015.1. Lineage (NCBI taxonomy): Eukaryota > Viridiplantae > Streptophyta > Pinopsida > Araucariales > Araucariaceae > Wollemia > Wollemia nobilis. The sequence continues at coordinate 132,498 of JAQPPZ010008706.1, read as the reverse complement.
CAACAAAGTCACTTCTAAATCTGAAATAGATGCTAATATTTTAATGCTCTGGTATAAATATCCATAAGTGGCCAAAAATCTATAATTTTTTTCCCTTGAGCCATGTCAAACACCAATGGTGTAATCAATGTATCTTTTATAGAAAAAAATATTATCCATAGAAACATTAACAAAAACTTGCTCTTCAAGATGGCAAAGAAACAAGCAAGCATAAACTACTGCAAAGTTACTCCCCATGGTTGTTCCTCTGATCTGTCTATAAATTTTGCCCTTGAATTTTAGGTAGTGTTGTGTTAAAACTAGTTCTGCAAGCCGGATTATGAAGTTTGTCTTAGTTGGATTAAATTAATCCTTCAAAAAATATTGAAGAGCTAATAGACCTTCTGCAGTTGGGATTCTAGGATATAAGCTCTCAACATCAAAGGAAAATAAAATTACATCTTTAGGAAAGGAATAGATGCATAAATCCTTAATTAAGGATATGGAATCCAATAAGTGGTTCTTTTGTTCTAAAAGAATTGGTATAAGGAGGTGATGAAGCCCTTCCAAAATGGGTTCCAGCATAAAACCATAGTAAGAGCATATAGGTCTCCTAGAGAGTTGAGCCTTGTGAATTTTATGGAGTAAATAAAAAACACAAACACAAGAAGAAGGGGGTTTGACCTATAGCATGAAATTACAATGGTTATTTGAGACTATTTTTTTGGAGGGCCATGTTTAACAAATCTTGAAGTTGAAAAAAGATGTTTGAGCAAGGGACATTAGAAACACAGGCATAAACATTTTTGTCTGAGAGTTGTGAAAGGCCTTCTGAGACATACCAATCACAAGATAAAACACAAACATGTAGGTTTTTTTTTGCAGGCCTAATGATGATGGGGATATCATTAGTAAGAGAGCGGATGGAAGATCAAATATGGGAGGAAAAATCTCAAGGGCGTATAGGGTTGACAACATTGAGCTTATTTTTAATAAAGTTCTCTCCTAACTGAATAATGTCTTCTAGGTGCCTGTAAAGTTTAGAAGGAGTGAATCTTGGGTTAGAAACACGAAAGGGATAAATAGGTTTGATGGGTTTTTTGGGGCCATATCTAGGTCCAAAAAACCACTCAAGTCTAAGTCATCTACAAAAATCAAAGAATTCCTTAACAATGGACTCCTTAGACATTGGAGGAGGGGTAGGCAAAAATTTTAATCCCAAGCTAAGAGATTCAATTTCATACTTAGATAGTACACAAGAAGAAAAAACTTAGCTTAGAAGGAAACATGGCGTAGCAGTACTCTATTAAAAAAACATGTGCTAGTTTTTGATTCACCAGATCACATTACACGACAAGTGAAGAGCATACTACTAGTGTTGGAGGCTTTCTGGTTCACTAGATCACATTACGTGATAAGTGAAAAGCATAATAACCACAACAAAATGTTTTTTAATGGAGTTTTTAGAGAAAGATAAAAATAACGAGTTAGGAAGGAACAAAAATGCTAAAAAAGAATTTTTATTTAGAAAAAGGAATTATACAACTAAAAAACTCTGAACACGTTTCGACCTTTTGGGTCTCATCAGCAGAGTGTGAGTCATAGAGAGGTACAATATCCTATTTTTATAATCCTAACTCTAGGGTGGAGCTAAAAAATAATGCATTTGGAATACAAATTATTCCCAAACATTAAATTCAAACCGCAGGTTTATAGACCAAACGATAAAAAATACATATTAAATATTCCCATGCTCAACCTCTAAAAAAACCCACCATGTTACAAATGTGCATTAAAAATGTGAGAAACAAGATGGATAAAAATTCCCCTTACAAAATTTTATTCTAAGAGGTTTGTGATTCCTCCAGTAGATGATGACTCACGTAATATGTTTAAGTTGCCTATCCTTACTCCATTTTTCAAACATAAGAGGGATACAATTTTTGCCCAAGTGCAAACTCCTAGCAAAATCACAATTGTCTAACTTCAAACTAAGTGGAACATGTTTGACTTTGGTACCTTGTCTACGTGTAGCTCTTTCAAAAATTTTGGCTAGGAGAGAGGGTCTTCTATCAAATTTGACTTTTTCAAATAGTGAAAGCAAAAAATTAATCTTATATCCTCTAGCTCTAAGTCTATTAAAAAACTTATTTTTAACATAAATAAAGCTCTCTCTTGAGCTTTCTCTAACTAAGAACCTTTTGAGCTCACTTAAAATGAAGGCCTTCTACTGGTGGACAGGATGATGAGAATAAGTTGGAATGTATTGATAGGAATTCATTGGTTTCTGGAATAACTTAGTACACAAAATCCCTGTATGAACAAAATCAGGTCCTTTAAAAAAAATAATATCCAGCAAAGTCACTTCTAAATCTGAAATAGATGCTAATATTTTAATGCTCTGGTAGAAAGATCCATAAGTGGCCAAAAATCTATAAATTTTTTCCCTTGAGCCATGTCAAACACCAATGGTATAATCAATGTATCTTTTATAGAAAAAAATATTATCCATAGAAACATTAACAAAAACTTTCTCTTCAAGATGGCAAAGAAATAGACAAGCATAAACTACTACCAAGTTACTCCCCATGGTTGTTCCTCTGATTTGTCTATAAATTTTTCCCTTGAATTCTAGGTAGTGTTGTGTTAGCACTAGTTCTGCAAGTTGGATGATGAAGTTTATCTTTGCTAGATTAAATTTATCCTTCAAAAAATATTAAAGAGCTAACAAACCTTTTGTAGTTGGGATGCTAGGATATAAGCTCTCAACATCAAAGGAAAATAAAATTACATCTTGAGGAAAGGAATAGATGCATAGATCCTTAATTAAGGATATTGAATCCAATAAGTGATTCTTTTGTTCCAAAAGAATCGAAAGAAGGAGGTGATGAAGCCATTCTGAAATGGGTTCTAGCATAAAACCATAGTAAGAGTAGATAGGTCTCCTAGAGAGCTGAGCCTTGTGAAATTTAGGGAGTAAATAAAAAATACAAACACAAGAAGAAGAGGGTTTGACCTGTAGCATGAAATTACAATGGTTATTTGAGACAATGTTTTTTTGGAGGGCCATGTTTAACAAATATTGAATTTGAAAAAAGATGTCTGAGCAAAGGACATTAGAAACATAGGCATAAAAATTTTGGTTTGAGAGTTGTGAAAGGCCTTCTGAGACATATCAATCATGAGATAAAACACAAACACATAGGTTTTTGTTTGCAGACCTAATTATGATGGAGTTATAATTAGCAAGAGAGCAGATGGCAAACCAAATATGGGATGGAAAAGCTCAAGGATGAACAGGGTTGACAACATTGAGCTTATTTTTAAGAAAGTTTTCTCCCAACTGAATGATGTCTTCTAGAGGCCTGTAAAGTTTAGAAGGAGTGAAGCTTGTGTTAGAAACATGAAAGGGATCAATAGGTTTGATGGGTTTTTGGGGGCCGCCTATAGGTCCAAAAAACCACTCAAGTCTAAGTCATCTACAAAAAGTAGAGAATTCCTTAACAATGGACTCCTTAGACATTGGGGGAGGGGTCGGCAGAAATTTTAATCCCAAGCTGAGAGCTTCAATTTCATACTTAGGTAGTACACAAGAAGAAAGATTATGTACGACAAGGTTAGTGATCTTGCCATCAATTTCCCAAGAAGGACTTCTATAAAAAATATAGTGGCCATATTCCAAAGGGCTAAAAATAGGTGCCCAAGATGTTAATTTTGGTTTTCGCCACCATTTCAACATCAAAATGATCCCTAATATTGCTGCTTCTACACAAATAAAATAAAATATTATCTTTACCTATTGAAACTAGAGTTTTAGAAATAGACTCCATTTTCCTGAGGTGACTGCCATGGCATAGATGAAGTGTGGTTCTAAAATCTCTTCCTCCTCTTCCATATTTGTGAAGAGGTGCCATTGTAGTTGAAATTCTTCCATGTATGTTGTTATCTTTGTTGTGGTTGATTTCTATGTTGTTGCCTAGGCATTTTTTGAGCCCTATGTTATGGATTTTTCCATGGTGGAGGCCTATGTTGTTTTTTGGGACATGTGCTCTTTTGGATCCTCTAATTTGGCTATGATTTTTCTAACCATGGGAGAAGAAAAAAATACAACCAGAAAAAACTGCTCTGCTAGGGTTTGATGAGGAAAAACTACTCTGCTAGGGTTTGATGAAGAAAAATGGCTCTACAGGAATGGCAACAACTTATGCAGGAGGTCTAAAAAATAGGAGGAATATCATGATGGCATATGGTATGTCATAGAGAGTGCATGCTCGTGATGTTTTTCAATCTGAAAATGAATGGAAGGAACATGTTTTTCCAATGCATATCAGGAGTGACTTGTTAAATAACAATGGATGTTTGAAACGATGTGAAGCCATGCCAGTTCTAGTGGTTCAACCAGACTCAGTGGCAAAATATGTGGAGTATCTAACCAAACATATGCTTATTGGCAAATATTTGGGCATCCAAATTTCTCTCCCCTTTGTGGAGGCTTGGGTCAGGAAAACTTGGAATCTTGAAGGTGATGTGGAGGTGATACTGAGTGCGAACAACTATTTTATAGTGACTTTCTCTTGTATTGTAGATCGTAAAAAGGAATTTTAAGGGGTCCTTATTTCTATAACCAAGTGGGACTATTTATTAAACCCTAGCATGTGGGTTTCAACCCATCATAGGATTGACTGTCGCGGGTTCCAGTATGGGTTCGACTTTCGTGGCTCCTGTTGGAATTCTAAAGAATTGATATTTTGCATAAGATTGCCCTTCTTCTTTATAATTCGGTTGGACCGTCACAATAGACAATGGATAAAAAGGTAATCTCTATTTCATGTATCTATTTTAAAATTTATTTAAACAATCCTATTTCAGATTCTATTGAAATACAGTTTGGATCGACTTCATGGGTTCAAAAATTGACTATGAAGCTCTTCCATTTCATTGTTAGATTTACCATGAATATTGCCACTTGCAAAGAAAATTCCCTCAGTTTTTCCCTCCTGTGGCTTCAAATCCTGGGCCCTCTCGGTCTGGACAAAGGTTGGATAAAATAAAAGCCCCGATAAAGGAAGGAAAACGGGATAAGGAAGGCTTTGTTTTGGAAAAATCCCAAAATAGAGGACGAAGGGCAAATAGAGACCTTAAGGATAGCCATCCAGATGATCTACTCAACCATTTTGAAATATTAGATGATCTTGATCAGTGCATGGAGATACCTTAAACATCATTACCTAATTTAAATATAACAGGGCCGAATCAGATGTCTCATCTTGAGGTGGAACTTAAGGAATCAGATCTAGGGGGTTTAAATTAAGAACAAAGGGCTTTAGATCTGAGTATAGGTGACATGGTTGGATCTAGCCCTAGAAAGGAAACTATTTTGGAAAGTGCTACAAATTTAGTTATGCCCTCTCCTACTCAGCTACTTATGCAGTCGTCCTTGGACTGCAAAACTCCTACAGTGTTGGGATTGTAGCAAAAAATAATTAATTTTTTTTTTTTTGATAAGAATATGAAGGTGGGTCGAAAGAAGGACCAGGATAAAATTATGTTAATGGGATAGACTTTGGTGGATTCAGGCTTGGTGAGAAAATTGGAGTCCAATTTTTCTAACCCAAAAAAATGATTATCCTTTCATGGAATGTAAGGGGGTTGAACAACATCCCCAGATAAAAAGTTGTTCATGATTTGGTTCATGTACATTATTCGAATGTGGTATTTATTCAGGATACTAAATTGTCTACTGATAATATGTTCAGTATTTCTCCCAAGTTGTAGAGAAGGATGTAATTATAGTGTATTGGTATATGTGGATATGCTGGTGGCATTGCTTGTTTATGGTATACTATTAAGATATCCCCTCTTACTTGGATTTCCAATAGATGGTCTATTTCGATGATTGGGCATGATAATGAATCTATTGAAATCATCCTACTTACAAATGTGTATGCTCCTATTTATTACAATGGCTCCCCTATAAAAATTTGCTTTGTGAGAAGTCTGGCTCCCCTATACCCATGGATTTTGGCTGGATACTTCAACTCTATCAATTGTATCGAGGAGAAACATGGTGGGGTTGACCATATCGAGCCTTTTTCTTCTGTATTTAGTGCTCATATCCAAGCCTTGAAATTGGTTGACATTAATCCAGATAATGGGATCTTTACTTGACATAATAGAAGGTGTGGGGAATCTTCCATCTTAGAGAGACTGGATAGGTTTCTGATATCCAATTATTGGATGGGTAATAATAGAAGTGATAGTTCTATGATTATGGAGGGTAGGGGATCTCATCATTGGCCTATAAAACTTTCTAATCTAGATTTAGGGCTAAAGACGAATTATTCCTTTAATTTTAAACTTATGTGGCTTCATGATCCTAAGCTTCATGATTTCATGTGAGGTTGGTGGACCACTGGAAAACCTCCTCATGGCACCACTATGTATTCCTTTATGAAGTGACTACAATTTGTAAAGCATAAATTGAAGAGATGGAATAGAATAAATTTTGGGAACCTTTCCTTGGATAATATGGAAGCTCTTAGGAGGGTGGAAGAAACCTCAAGGAAGATTAAATATCAGGGACTCAAGGAGAAGCTTCTCGTTGAGGAATCAGAGGCTACAAAAGACCTTGTTGAATGGGAACTGAGGGAAGATTTTTTTTGAAAATAAAAATCTCGAGTAGATTGGCTTCAAGAAGAGGATAGGAGAACAACCTTATTTTATAACTTAATTAAGGGTCACCATAATGGTAACCTGATTACCTCTCTTGTGAATTATCAGGGTGCCTTGCTCTCTTCTTTTAGGGATATTTCAGAAGAGACTAAGAGGTACTTTTCCTCTCTCTTCAAGGAGGACTCCCTCTCAGATGATGAGAATGAAAAGTTTATTCTAAACTGTATTCCATCGATTGTTTCTAGAGAGATGAATGAGCACTTGATGGGTCGAATTTCCCTTGAGGAGTTGGAAAATGTTGTATTCAAGATGAAAAAATGAAAATACCCAGGTCCATATGGATTCTCGATTGAGTTTTATCAAAAAATTTAGAATTTAATCAAATTTGATCTTATGGAGGTGGTCCATGAGTCCCAAAAGAACAAAAAAAAATTAAGGACCCTAAATGCTACCTTTGTGGTGCTTATTCCTAAAAAAGAGGGAGAAAATTCCTTGGATATGTTCAGGCATATTGCTCTCTGCAATGTTGTGTATAAGATCATCACAAATATTATTACTGAGAGGTTGAAGATATGGTTGAGAAAAATCATCTCTGAGGAGAAAGGAGGGTTTGTTGTTGGCCGAAAAAACTTGGATGGGGTTGTTATTGCTATAGAATATATTCACTCAACGAAAATTTTTGAGAAAACTATGTTCATTAAGTTGGACATGGACAAAGCCTATGATCGGGTCAGATGGTATTTTCTTTAGAAATTTCTTACTGCTTTTGGATTTGAGGAGGAATGGATTAGATGGGTGATGAGATGTGTTTCTTCTTCCTCATTCTCTGGTCTTGTTAATAATGAGCCATCAAAGTTGTTTGAGGCTTCAAAAAGATTGAGTCAAGGAGTTGCTTTATCTCCTTATTTGTTTATCATTATGGCAGAAGGGTTGGGAAGATTTCTCAAGTCCTAAGTTAGGCAAGGTCTCATTCAGGGGTGGAAGTGGGATAGTAGTTTACCACCTCTTTCCCACCTTCAATTTGTTGATGATACTACTTTGTTGGGAGTTGCCACTATCAGGGAAGCTGGAAATATTAGACAGTCTCTTGACATATATCTTGGTACTTCTGAACAGTTGATTAATGAGGACAAGTCTTCTATTTTCTTCTTGAATACCCCTCCTCTTATTCAATCTTGGATTTCTCGCATTCTAAGATTCCAGGTCAGGACTCCCCCCTTCATTTATCTTGGAATTCCAATTTCATCTCATCCTCTACCTAGATATTCTCGATAGTCTATGCTTGATAAGTTTATAATGAAGATGAATTACTGGACTTTCAAATGGCTATCCACTGCAGGTAGAGTGATGCTTTTAAAATATTTTGTTCAAGATTTACCCATTTATAGATATTTTGTACAAACAGCTCCCTCTCATTTCATCAAGGACATGGATGCTTTGTCAAGAAAAATTTTATGGTCTAGAAAGCTTGATCAATCTAAATATATTTTTGTTAGGTGGGATTCTATATGTAGGCCAGTGTAAGAGGGAGGCCCTGGGTTGCGACAGACATATTTTTTTGGGTAGGATTTGGATGCAAAACTTTATTGGAGATGGTCTACCTCTCAAGATCATATTTGGGCTAAAATATTATCTTGTAAATACTTGAGAGGTATTTCTGAGGCTGAGATCCCTAGAGTCATTTTAGTTGGAAAAGGTTCAGTTATCTGGGACACTCTTAAAAGAGGAGCTAATTTAATCAAGTAGGATTTGTTCTGGATTTTCAATCGGGGATCAGATACTCTTTTTTGAGAGGATTCTTGGGATAGCCATCTTCCTATATTGAATCAATATCACAGGTTATGTTCCCTAAGAATTTTTTTCTTGTAAGGAGACTAGTCTCATGTGGAGGACTTTAAAAAAATATAGTCTTTTGGAAATATGGAGATGTATAAGTGGAAAGATCCGTAGGAATGGCCCCAGGGGGTACTGGCCAAGGACAAAGTGGTGCTTTCTATTATTATTATGGGAGGCTATGTTATTCATTGAGGGGTAAAGATATTCTAGCTTGGAACCCTGATCCCAAGAGAACCTACTCGGTAGCCTATGGTTATCAGGTTCTTGATAAGCAAAATTATAGGAGGCTTCCTATCACTTGGTGGAAAAAGGTGTGGAACAAATTTTCTTGGATGAAATGTAACTTCTTTCTCTAGCTGGTAGCTCATAATAAATGCCACACTTGGAATAATGTGAGGAAGATGGGATTTTAGGGTCCCTCTTTTTGTGTCCTTTGCAATAAGAATGAGGAAGACTCTTCTCATTTATTTTTCCAATGCTCCTTTTCAAGAGATATTTGGCACCATTACCATCCATGTTTTCATGTGCTATCCCTGGTGGATTTTTGGATTAGTTTGGGTAGACCTTTAGCTAGGGCCCCCTTACTTTGGGTGGCTTGGAATTTGGGCCCTTCTTACATCATCTAGAAGATTTGGCTCGAACAAAAACATCGCATCTTTTAGGGCAGTCATTTGGCTATTCAACAGATCTAGCAAAGGATCATGTGTATGGTTCAGGTAACCATCCATAGCAAATGTGATGTGGATCATATTTTGGATTCTAGTGAGGAGAAGGTACAACAATACCTCGGTATATTTGGGGATGGTGTGAACTCTTCTATCCCTAGCAGGGTTCCTCAGCTCATCAAGAAGGTTAGGAGAGATGGTAGGTGGAGGCCACCCCCTAGAGGAGTTTTAAATATTAATATTGATGGATCATCTAGGGGAAATATTGGACATACTGGCATTGGCAATGTTGGGAGAGATTCTACTGGTGGTGTAAGTTTTTTCTTTTCCATTTATAAATGTGTTCACTCCAACAATTTTATGGAAGCTTTTGCAGTTCTTGAGGCCTTGCAGAGGGGATTTTCTCTTGGCTGGCGTAGGATTATCTATGATTCTAGCTCTCAAATTGTAGTTAATATTTTAAATAGTAAAAGGGTGGAGGAATTTAATTGTAAGTTGGTCTCTGTAGCCATTAATATTCTCAGAATGAGTGAAGAGTTTGAATTTATATCCTTTGTGCACATTCCAAGGGAATGGAATATGGTTGCTGATTAACTGGCCAAAAGGGCTTCTGAGCAGTTGGATCCTTGGATTATCAATAAATGAGAGAGTCTCCCCCATGGGGAATTTCAACACCTATGGGAATTTATTCACAAGGATGTATAGACTTAATGTGGTTTGTTCCTTTTGTCTTCTTCAGGTGTCAATGTAGTCTAGTGGTTTTAGCCTGTTTGGTTGTTTATTTAAGTCCTGGTTGGAAGCTCAGTTGTACTTTGTAATCCAAACTTTTTATCAATAAATTTTTACCCCTTTATTTAAAAAAAACATATATATGCTTCAAATTATAAAATTCAGCTCTTTTTTTTAGTTACACAAAAATACCACTCACCCGTTATATTCTTAGAAATTGCCAAAATTACCAAAAAGAGATGACAGGGCTTTTTGTAATAGTCATAACTTCCTCCTCAAAATTCCAAATGGGCTAAAAATTGAAACATATATTCTTGAATAAATCAAATACCTTTAGTTTAAATTTTATATTTTAATTCTTCACGTATTATTCACAGTACCTCCGACAAAGCGGTCTCTGACACTGATTTTACACCTGTCACATAAACTGGAAAAATTGCTACAAAGCCATTTTGTAATGCTCACCGTTTCTTCTTTCGGACTCCATTTGGGCCAAAATTTAAAAATTAAACTCTCAGTATATCCAGATATCTCCAGTAAAATATTTGAGGTCCAATTTCTGACATATTGCTTAATATTCCTTCTGTAAAGTGACCTCTGATGCAGATTTTACACCTATCACATAAAGCATGAAACTCACCAACAATGCACCGACGAAGAAACTGGTCATTCTAAAATTGCAACCACACTTTCTAATGATAAAAAAACCTCTAAATAGTGTTTTGGGTTGTCCAACACATTCCATTGATGTTGTTGCAACTTTGACGATTTTGCTACTTTGACAACTTCTTGACGATTTTTGCAACTTTTGTAAATTTGCATGAACAACCTATAACAACTTCACCCAAACATCAAAAACATCCTCATAAGCATTGAAAACCACTGTACATACTCTAAAAAACCTCCGAACAACTATCTATTGTATCAACCTATCCATCTGAGTGTGTTGACAACAATGACAATACTATAGCTGCACCTTGCTCAACAAGAGTCATATATGCTACTGTAATTAACTGACACTATTATAAATAATATTATTTAGTCAAAACATTATTGAAATAAAAGGTAGAATAAATAATTACAATTAGATAATGGTAACTTTAGTTTATATTTATTTTAAAAATTTTCATCTTAAAATATTAAAATAGGTTTTGGAAAACATAAAATAAAGTAAAAAACAAAAAATAATATTTATTTTTATTTTTTTAATTTAGCAAATAAAATACTTTGTGAGGTCATTTTGGTTTGATAAACCATGATCATGGGGTTCTACACCATCAAGATCATTTTGAGAGTCGTGCTCGATCCTGACTGCACCAACATTATCAACTGGATTTTTGGTACCGATGTGCATTTTGTAGGGTGGAGATTCGAACCAAGGACCTCCCTTAGAGGATTGCCCTACTCTCTCCAACTCACATATAACATGTGAATTAAAAATAACATTTATGCTATGTATAGTTATATTTATTAATATATATTACAATTGTTCCTATAATATCTAAAAATAATAAGAAACATCATATTTATTTAATATTATGCTTAAAGACACGTTAATATTAGTTTTTAGTTGGAATTTTAAAAACAATCCCCCACAAAATAAAACAAGTGAAAAACTTGTTACATTTTTCATGCTATGCAATATCTTGATTCATGAGGTTTGTTATAATAAACTAAAAAAATGTTGTTATTCCTCAATAGAGAAGAAAGGCCTAATTTGTTGATTCATGGGATTTCGACCGACTTCTTCTACCTTCAAGAAATGTGCTTTTAAAAACTAGAGCACTAAAGGTAAGTTCTAAATTTTTACTTACCCTAATGGTTATTTTCTTATTTGTTTTGTTAATGAAGAAGATAGGGAGAACATTTTTAAGGGGGGACATGGTTTTTTTGGTAGGGCAGGGCTCTTTATGAAGCCCTAACATACCAAGTGCAAAGCTGAGGAAAATATACCATCAACTACCCCTGTTTGGGTCCGTTTATTTGGTATTTCGATAGAATACTAACATCCAAATATATTCGCAACAATTAATTTTTTTTTAGGAGTTTACATGATGACTTCTAATAGCACCCAATACTTAGAGCATATGATTTATGTAAGGATTTGTGTTTTGATTGATTTTGACAAACCACTTCCAAAGAAGATTAGTTTACAATATGGTGAAGAAACATGGGAACAAGTAGTAGATTATAAAAATATTCATTTAGATACAAAATTTATCATGAATATGGATATCTAACGAAGGATTGTCCACATAAGATCCCTAAAAAAGAGAAAGAGGATGGGGACTTGGCAAGGTTTCAAATACCTAAATAAAAAAACATAGAAAAAATAGCAACACGAGAGAAAACAGTAATTTCACCTAACACCTTTGAAATTCTCTCCACGAATGAGCAAACAGATGATGAGGATGGTCAAATGAAAAACGTTATTATGGAAACACAGTTTTATGAAGAGAGAGAACATGAAGGATTGCATTATGATAAATCACTAAAATATCTTACATTGATGCTGAGAAATAGCAATAAAGGGAAAAATATACAATGTAGAAAACCAGCACAAGTGCAAAACAAAAGGGCAGATTCAAACTACAAATAAAATGGATCCTCAAAAAGACAATACAAATTCTAATAGTAGTGTCGTGGATCCTAACCAACCTATATTCCCAACTGGAATGAAGCAAGATATGAATAAAAGGATAAGGATGCCATAATCCTAAGGTTTATAGTTAGTCTCTTTATGGCAATGTTGGAAGCTTTGGCTATTTTGCTAAGCAATTTTTGATATTTTTGGTAATTTGTTAAGCTTTGGTTTATTTTTAGTGTTACCAAATTTTTATTTATTTATCTTTAGCTCCTTTGGCTTAGTTTTTGTTGTATTTATTTTTCCTGATTTTGTTTGGTGTTTTTTATTTATTTATTTGTTTCTATTTTGGATTTGTTTTATTTTATTGTTTTTATGGTTTTTTCTATGTTCATGTTATGTGGTTTATTTTTTGTGGTGTATTTATTTATTTTTATTGTTTTTATTTTGGTAGTGTTTTGTTATGTTGTGTTTGTGGTTTTTGTGTGTTTTGTGTTTTGGTATTGTATTTTTTTGTCATTTTTTTTTTTTTTTTGTCATTTTACTTTATTTTTTTGTGTGTTTTTTAATTGTCTTTTGCTATGTTATTTGTGTGTTTTTTCTATGTGGTCCATGTTACTTTTTTATGCATATGTTTGGTTGTGCTTTTTCTTGTCGACACACTAAAGGAGTATGCTTTTTTTGTTTTAGCTTTTGTGCATTTGTGCTCATGTGTTCTTGATTTATGTCGTTTCAAGCTTGTTCCTTGGGTGTGTAAAAGGTGGTAGGCTAGGTGTGAGCCCTGGTTATTTTTGGTGGAAGAGATACCCCAGTCTCCTAGGGTCTTACCCAAAAGTGGCATCCCTTCTAGAATGTTTTCCACAAACAAAAAAAAGTCATTTTTTTTATACTTTAGAATTATGGACTTTATTTTAAATATAATCTTTGAATTATGTAAAGAAATAGTTTGATTTATTTTTCTTATGTTGAAAATTGATTTATAACCATCTAGATACACGTCTATCAGTCAGTTTGTATATATTTTAAAGGCTATCTAAATAAGAAATGATGTACTTTTGTAGATATGATTAAGATTAATATTTTTAAATATAGTTTAAAAACACCAATCTTAGATAATATCATTGGGGTATCTTTTTCTTTTAAGACTTAAGTAAAATAAAACAATGTTGATAATAAATTTTGAAACAAAAATGAGGTAATTTATATAATATTTTTGATATACTAATTACCACTTTATAATTTTATAAGATATGTATATTAATTAGAATTCCTAAATTTGCTATCAATAAAATATCTTTTGTATAATTTAATCTTAGTAAAAAAACTATCTAGGAACTAGTTAAGAAGTTGGTATGTCAGGTTATTTAAGAAAATTATTAAACTTGGATTATTGTTCTCTTTTAGCATATAAGTAGGCCAATGATTATTATTATAATTTAAATAAGAAAAAATTGAATCTCTTTTAAATCTATTTTAGAGGAACTCATAAGATACAAACTTGATTAGGCCATGTCCAATCCTTTCTACCCATAAAGTTCATGGTTTTGTAGTATCGAGTTACTACCTATAGGTTCTTAGTATTTTGGATATCTACAAAGACCTTAAAATCAATCAATCAATACAATCCACCAAAACCCTAAATTTTACTATGTGAGGAGTAGAGGATTGATTTATAGGAATGAAGCACTAATAAAATAGAAGTGGTTGGCTCACAGGATTGAATAAGTAATAGATAAGAGTGGTTTTCTTACCTCTTGGAGTGAACCGCTTATGGATATGTAAATGGTGTTAGAATTTAACAATAATAAACATTCAAATCATTACAAAAAAGATGAAGAGAAGAGTGGAACTGATTGATTTTTTCCAAGGATAAAATTTGTATAAATAACAAAGTTGATCATTGAGAGTTGTTGGATTACAACTCATCAGAACTGATGAAGACACCACTGAGAGTTATCCTAACAAATGGAGGAGTGGAGACTCAAGTGTGTCTATCCTAGTGGAACTTAAGACAATATTATCTTATTCTACCACCCCCACCCCTTAAGTGATACTAGGGGAGATTCGTACAAATGAGTCCTAGAAACAAGGCCTGATTAGGTACTCATGTACAATGACTTCTTTTTGAAGAGATGGTAAAAACCCATTGGAAAAAAAACCATCAATAAAAAGGAAGTAAGAGGCTTGTCTTCGTATGGCAAAGATTGTCCTCTTAATACAATAAGAAAGATGAGTCTCACTAGCATGGCCTGAGGAGGTACTCATTTATAGTTGGTGAAAAAACCCCTATGGGAAAAAACCAACTATGAGAAGAAGAGAGGCTTGTCTTCGTATGGTGAATGATGCAGGATCATACAATGGCAACACAACAATCTTGCATCACCCAAAAAATAATATATATATATATATATATATATATATATATATATATATATATATATATATATATATATATATATATATATATATATATATATATGTTTAGACCCATATGTTGGAAATTCAAATTTCAAGTGAATATTTTCCTGGGTGGGAAAATGAAAATTAAAAATGAATATTTTCTTGGTGGGAAAATGAAAGGCGGGAAAAGGAGTTATACTTACCAGAACATTCTTTGGGAAGTTATTAATAGGGGGAATAGAGATTATCGAAGGGGTCCGATATCAGAGATCATGGCTCCAATTTGCAGATCTCTAGTCTTTGTAATAAAATCGGCCTTATGGTCATACATTGTGATTTTCTAATATAGTTTTATTGAAGAAATATTTTATGTGGGGATTTTATTAAATTTATATGTGATTTAATATTAGATGTGGGGTTTCCATTGAATTTGTCTATGATTTTGAGTACTATGCGAGTTTTGGGTGGAGTAGCCCCTTCATCAAGTGGTATCAGAGTAGGTTTTCTTGAGTGTGCAAGAAGATCACCAAACATAAGGTAATTTACACTAGGATCTATGGTTTAGGTTTGGATAATCTAAAACAAGATTCCCCCATGAAGAAACTAAGGTGTTTCCAGTAATGTCGTAGTGCCAGCAGAGGATTTCCAAGCTTTGCAGAGGTAATTCCAGGAATTACAAGAAGAGCTACATAGAGGGTTTGACCCAAGAAGAGAGGAAAAGAGTGAAGATGAAGCCAAAGAAGAGGAAGATCAGTTTGAGGAATAAGAAGAGGCAATAGATCCTGCCAAAGTGAGGTTGTACAAAGCCATATCCTAGATTGAGAAGATGCCGAAGATGGAGGTTTCCACATACTTGAGAAATCTTAACCCGGAGGAGTTGATTGACTGGATCAATGACCTAGAAGAATATTTTGAATATGAAGAGGTGGAAGATCTTGACTGGGTCAATTTTGCTAAGACCAAACTAAAGGGTCATGCTAGAATCTGGTGGAAAGGAGTACAACTTGATAGAAATAGAAGAGGAAAAGAGAGGATCAGTAGATGGGAACGAGTTATGGAAAAGTTGAAGAGGCAGTTTATTCTAGTAAATTATGAGTTGGATCTGCTGAAGAAGATGCAAAGTTTGAGACAGTCGGGAAATTCTGTCAAAGAATACATCAAGGAGTTCTACAATATCTTGATTCGAACTGGCCATTCTGAGGCTAACAAGGAGAAGGTAGGCCATTACATCAATGGTTTGAGAACCAGTATTCAAGAAGAGATGAGTCTGTTTAGGATGAGTACCATTGAGGATGCTTACCAGTTTTCTCTAAAAGTTGAAGAGAAGCTGAATAGAAGGTTTAAGGGTAAGCAGAAAGGAAGAGGTCATGGAGAAAAAATTGGTGGAATAATAGATGGAGTACAAGGTGAGAAGAAAGAAGAATATAGCTGCAGTTAGGACCAAAAGCGAGATAATGCTTACAAATCCCATGGTTAGAACAACAACTACCCAAGAGGAAGAGGTAGATCTGGTCGAGGAAATGGAGGAAGAGGTTTCATGGAACCTGCTTCAACTGTGGAGAAGAAGGATATTAAACATATGAGTGTCCATAGCACTAAGATAAGCCAAATAGAAGGTCATTGAGTAATGCCAGAGCTACTATTGCAGATGAAGGAGTTGAATCAAATCACTCTGAGGAGGCAGATAGAGGAGAATTTATGGTCACAAGGAGAACCTTGTTGAATGAGGAGAAGGAACCAAAATAGAGAAAGAGCATGTTTCGTACAAGGTGCAAATGTTCAGGTAAGGTCTGTAATGTTATTATAGATAATGGTAGTATTGATAACTTTATCTCCGAAGAAATGGTTACTAAGTTATAGCTAGAGAGGAGGAGACACATGTATCTATACTAGATTGCATGGTTACAGAAGGACCATAGGGCATTGGTCAATGAACAATGCTTACTTAAGTTTAATATTGGTAGATACCAGGATGAGGTCCTGTGTGATATCTTGCCTATGGAGGCTTGTCATATGTTGTTAGGAATACAATGGCAATTTGATCATTGTGCAGTCCATAATAGAAATACCAACACTTACTCCCTAGCAAAGGAAGGAGTGTGCCATAAAATGAAGCCACTAAAGGAGATGGATGAAAAGGTATGTAACAGTGCCAAAAATTGTTTGGTTGATGGTAGAAAATTTCTAGATGATTTGAAGCATGAGCATGTGTGCTATGCTTTAATTCCTATAGTTAGGGAATAACAAAGCAAAGATATCCTTGTAGAAGTCTCAGGTATATTGGAAGACTTCTCAGATATTATATATGATAATGTGCTAGAGGGTTTACCGCCCATGAGAAAGACTAGCCATCATATTGATTTGATACCAGGAGCTAGTTTGCCAAACAGGGTTACCCATAGGATGACTCTTGTGGAGAATTTCAACAGGATTACTGGTAAATCACCATTCCATATTGTATATGGGAGTAGTCCATGAAATATTTTTGAGTTGAGGAAGTTGGACAGGGAAGAAAATAATAGTGCTAAAGTTGAGAACTTTGTAGAGCACCTGAAGGATTTGCATGAAGAAGTAAAACAACACATCAATAATATGAACACTCAGTACAAGAAAAAGGCTGATTAGAAAATGAGGTTTAAGGGGTTCCAAGTTGGTGATGAAGTCATGGTGCACTTGATAAAGGAGAGGTTTCCTTATAAAACATATAACAAGTTGAAAATGAAGAATTTTGGACCATGAAGGATCATACAGAAAAAATATTTAGGAAATGTATATGAGGTGGAGTTGCTGAGTGGATTGAACATATCACATGTGTTCAATATTTTTGATTTGGTAGAGTATCATGAAGGTGACATTTCTAAGGAACCATCTATAGATTTGTGGAGTGTTTCGACATCGGCTCTAGTGATAGAAGAGATAGAGGAAATCTTGGCTACCTGCATTGACATAACTAAAAGAAATAGATAGTATTAAGAATATATGGTGAAATGGAAGGGAAGGTCTATAGAAGATTCGACTTGGTTGTCCAAGTTCGAGGTTTACCGCCTTGGTTTTCCTACAATAGTAGAGAAGTGAGGTCACTTCTCAAACTTACCCTAGGTGTCTGATGCAAGAGCATGCAATGGCATCAGAGCAATATTGCATCACCAAAAAAACAAAAAATAAAAAATAAAAAATAATATATATGTTTAGACCCATGTGTTTAAATAAATAAATAAATATATATATATATATATATATATATGCTTAGACCCATATGTTTAGATCCATATGTTTAGGTCCATGTGTTTATACCCATATGTTTAGACCCAAATATATTTATACCCATGTTTTAAGACCCATATATTTAAACCCATATGTTTAGACCCATATGTTAGAAATTCAAATTTCAAGTGAATATTTTCCTGGGTGGGAAAATGAAAATTGATTATAAATATTTTCTTGGTGCGAAAATGAAATGTGGGAAAAGGATTTGTACTTACTATAACATTCTTTGGGAAGTTATTAATAGAGGGAATAGATATTACCAAAGGGGGTCCGGTATCAGAGATCGTGGCTCTAATTTGTAGATCTCTAGTCTTTGTAATAAAATTGGCCTTATGGTCATACATTGTGATTTTCTAATACAATTTTATTGAAGAAATATTTGATGTGGAAATTCTATTAAATTTTTATCTGATTCAATATTAGATGTGGGGTTTCTATTGAATTTATCTGTGATTTTGAGTACTTTGCAAGTGTTGTGTGGAGTAGCCCCTTCATCAGTGAATATTTTACTCTTTAAACAAAAAATAAGGATGATATTGGCAACTTGGCCTAATTAGGTACTCATTTACATTTTATAGTTGGTCAAAAAACCCCTATGGGGAAAAACAAACCATGAGAAGAAGAGAGGCTTGTCTTCGTATGGCGAAGATTGTCCTCTTTATACAAACAGAAAGATGAGTCCCAAAAACTTGGCATGATTAGGTACTAATGTACAACATATACTTGGTAAAAAAACCCATGTGGGAGAAACCAACTTTGAGAAGAAGAGAGGCTTTTCTTCATATGTCAAATATTATCCTCATAAAACCAATCAATGCAATTATATTACTCCAAGCTTATATCGCAACTAAAGGTAACGCGGAGAAGGAAATGACTTGGTGAAGATATCTGCAATTTGATTCTTAGTTGGTCCAACTATATATCCCGATTATGAATATCTTGTCGTATGAAGTGCATGTGTATCTCAATGTGATTGGTGCGTTGATGCTCAACTGGATTGTGTGCAATATGAATTGTGCTCTAATTGTCACACCAAAGTGTTATAGACTTTTCATGGGTGAAACCAAATTCTCTTAGAATTTGATGAATCCAAAGAGCTTCTTGACTAGCTAAAACTGTTGCCCTATATTCTGCCTCTATAGAAGATAAGGCTATTGCTTGTTATTTCTTGCATAACTAGGCTATTGGTGAAGAACCAAGGCAAAAGACATAGCCTGAGGTTGAACATATTTCTTCTATTGAATATGCCCAATATGAATCTATGTAGCCAATGATATCCATGGAATTTCCCTTATAGAATAGCCCAAAGTGCATAGTGCCTTGCAAGTAATGGAGGATTCTTTTTGTTGCTTGCCAATGATTGAAATAAGGTTGATGAGAGGATCTAGATATGAGGCGAACAACATATGAGATATATGGGTGAGTATGAGTAAGATATAACAAACTTCCTACAATATGATGATATAGATTTGCATCACATAGAGGGGATGAGCAAGAAGTACTAAGATTAATTCTAGATTGGAAGGGGGTAGGTGAAGGTTTGCAATCTATCATTTTAAATATTTGAAGAAGATATAGAGTGTACTTTTTTGGACACAATGAAATTCTTGTATATGTTTGACTTATTTGGATCCCAAGGAAGTAATGAGCTTTACCTAGATCAACCATCTCAAATTTTTTAGAGAGGGAGTCTTTTATAGTCTGAATGTGAGTCAAGTTACTATCAGTGAGAAGAAGATCATCAACATATAGAACAAGAATGGTGATTTTGCTTTCATTTCTCCAAATGTATACTGTGTTATCAGACTCACAATGAGAAAAACCTACAGAAAGAAGGAAGGAGTCCATATTTTCATACCAATATCTAGGGGCTTGTTTGAGGCCATAAAGAGACTTTTTTAGCCTAAAAACAAGATAGGAGTCTTGAGTGAAACAACCAGGTTATTCCATGAATATTTCTTCTTTTAAATTCCCATGTAAGAAAGCACTTTTTACATCCATTTGATAGACTAGCCACCTATGGGAAGTAGCCAAAGCAAGAACCAGTCTAACAGAATCCATTTTAGCAAATGGATTAAAGGTTTTTGCATAATCAATACCTTCAATTTGAGAAAAACCTTTGGCTACTAGACGAGATTTGTGTTTGTATATTTCTCCATTGGTCCCATATTTAGTTTTGAAGATCCATTTACAATGAATGAACTTCCTTCATTTAGGCATGAGAACTAAATCCCAAGTTTTGTTTTTGATTAAGAAAGAGAATTTGTTCTCCATGGAATCGTCTCATTCTTTAATACCTAAGGCTTACTTGAAGGATTGAGGATCAAAGGAAATAGACTGATAGATAAGACCAGTTCCTATGGGGTTGGATGATCTGGTTGATGGAATATTTTGGATGTAAGGAGTAGCTGAAAGCACGAGGATACGGAAGCAAAAAGGAAATCGAAGATGCGATGCAAACAAAACTGAACTTAGCACTAAATCCTAGGAATTTGAAAGTGCATGAAAAGGGGGAAAAGCATGAGCGAATCGAAATGAAATAAATGTGAATAAAGAAGACAACCTTTTTTTTTGATATGTTTCACAACTCGGTTACAATGCGCATCCTCCCCTTCCAAGGGCTAGGAGCCTTTAAGTATGCGTTCTTGTTACATCCATGGGTGCCTTTCCTTCTTTGGTGTGCCCACATGTAAAATGGGCGGACCAAATGTCACCACCACTTGCGTTGACGAGTCTCGATTCCTTGCTTCTCCTCCTATTTCCAGACCCTGATCTCAAAGGAACAAGAAACAGTCAGTAGCACCTGCGGATAAAACAAAGCATGCAATCCCCAATCCTACGATAAGTGAATAAGAAAAATGAATTAAAATATGACTAAAATGAATCCAAAAGCTCTGAAAATTTGATAGGGGCATCAAGACACCACCAGGAATGCCCTACAAAAAGAACAGTTAGTAAATTCCTCGCCGATTTGAATTCGCTCTGGGGCGGGACGAATTCACCTGCAACAAAATGCCAAAAACGTACTGTCCTGAATGTCCTGCCTAGGAAGCTCCAAAAGACCTGCAAACTTGGGGTTAGCTAATTGGGGGAATTTTGGGAAGACCTAGATGGTTATATTTTTCCAATTTGGCCTACATCAACAGGAATTTGATGATGCTACCTGTAGATTAGTAGAAGCGAGCAAAGATAGCAATATGATCAAAATTGTTCAAAACGAGACAAAATTTAAATGACAACCTATCTAAGCATCATAGAATTGAACGCAAAAATGAAAGAAATTAAGTCTACCATGAAATTCCCATCGCTTCGAAGGGGGCGATTAGGACTGTGGCAGTGTGGGAGGGGGCGCCCATGGGGCAGGCCGCCCGTCGTTTGAGGCCTGATTTCAGCACCAATCCACTAGGGATGGGTCCAAAACCTCTTGTGTGGTATTGTCAGCAAATTTGGTTGGATATTGTGGCCAAATTTCAGGTTTTGGGCTCAAGATTCATCCTCCAAATAGTCACCCAATGACCTCCCCTCTAAAGGAGATCAAGGATGTGAAAGGCGCAAATCCAAAAGGTGTGAGGTATGACAATAAAATGATAGCACTTTGTTGCTCTAAAATGCTCTTTCTCTCTATATTTTGGGGTGAGGAAACTCACCAATTTATAGACTTGGAGGTCTCTTGAAATGGGAATGCAGAGGCGCCACTTGCAATCATGCCTTCCCAGGGGGGAGGAGATTCCTCCTTGAATAGGGACTTCATGATTGCCCTTGTAATTGCCTCTACCACTCGAAAACGCTCACCCATACTCCCATGCGATGAAGGAAGCGTTGAGTGGCGGATCTAAGTTGCCATTTGTCAAGATTTGAATTTTTTCCCGTCAAACCTACAATTCGCCCCACCCTAGAGCAAATCTAGAATTCATCCCTGGGTGGGGCGAATCCTAGTTTGAATTTGTTCCAGAGTGAAAAAAATATTGAGCAAAGTGTCTGAAGGTGCCAAATTGATCTCTGACCTTCCAAAACTGTTGTGAGAGTGGTTAGGACCATTGTTTAACCTCTGGGGGCTGCCATTGGGGTTGTGTGTGTCAATTCGGTCAGTGTTTGCAGTCACATAATCAGATTGGTGCTATTTTGGTGTCTATAGATACCCCTTTTTGGGATGCGTTGTGCATGGCGCAGTGTCGAGTAAAAATAGATAACCAAAGCACTAATGATTAGGGTTTATCAGTAACCTAACCAACTTTTGATGCCCCAAGTATGGAACGGGCATGCATTATTGAATCCTTGCTTCTGATGAGTGAAGGAACTTAATTCAAGTGTTAACCTTTTTCGGTGAGGTGTTACTTGATCTTGGACATTGATCAGTCATGAATAGGCAAAGGGTGCAACCTTTTATCTGTGAGAACCTTGAGTTCATGATTCATGAAATGCCAAGTGATTGATCAACTTATGATTATTGCTTGTTTACTGCCCTAAGCAGGAGCGTGATTGTATTTGTCAATGATCCTTTGAATGCATGTCATTTTCCTTAATTGGGTGTGTATTTGTTGATTGGCGACTAAGTGTGACTACCCCCTCAAGCGACGAATCAATGAGGGAATGACCTGCATGAGAAAAGCGATGAGTCACTTGACCCAAGATGACTGGTGCAAAGGTGCCTTCAGATGCTTATCATTGAACGTGTGTGCAGTTTCTCGACATTGAGACCTATTTTTGGTGGGTGTTAACCCTTTCTGGTGACGCTTTTTGGAGCTGAAATTGTCAAAAATTCGTCTTCCCGTGGAGCGGTCTGGCCATGGTGGCCTTCTTAGGGAGTAGGATGGTGATAATTTGTGACCCCAACGTCTGTTTTGCATGCCCGGGATGTCAAGTGCAAAAGCACTTTCATCGAGCAAGTTTATTAGCTGTTTTGGTGCATTTTTGTTCAATTTTTTGTTGTTTTTGAAATTTTTGCCATGAATTCATTCCAGGGTGGGACGAATACTAGTTTAGGATTCGTCCCAGGGTGGGACGAGTGCTAACCAGAGTGCTCATCCCAGGGAGGAATGAATATAAGCTCAAAAAACCTATTTAATGGCCAAAACTAGGGTTTGGGCTCATTTGCATTCGAATTTTATTACGATTTGGAGCTCTGAGGAGGAGGTTAATTCTGCAAAGCGAAGCGCTGCCGAATTTCTCCCGACATCATGAGTGCACAGACTGGATCGAGCCACGAATCTGAAGTGAGACCAGTAAGTGCTCCTTAGCGTTGTTGCTTTTTTTTTATATATGTTTTAAAACTGCAAGTGATTTGTTTATTTTTCTTTGTTATGTTGTTCTCCAAAATTAAAATTGAAACCCTAAAACTGAGCTGAACACAAACCAAGACTTAGCTTAAAACTGAACGGAAAACGTAGTTTAAACCTAGGTTGAAATTTTATTTTTCTTTGTAAAATGGAACGAAAATTTACTTTTCGCTTTACACTAAAGTAAACCCTAGGAAAAATTTTGATTTTGCTAAACTAAGACCCTAGGATAAACGGAATGTAAACCCTAGTTTTTTAGGTTGAACTTGTCAGTTTTAAAACGTAGGTGAAAACCTTAGGTTAAAAACTATTATTTTAATTTTCTTTTGTTTGTGCAGACTTTGTCAATTTTAAACTTAGAATACAGAAACCCTAAGGCTGATAACTATAATTAAAAAATGTTTTTGTGTTTTTATGTTGTTGTCAGTTTTAAACTTGGAGTACAAAAAAAACCCTAAGACTGAAAAAATGTATTTTTTTTTTTAAAAGTGTTTTTGTGTTGTTTTTTGTTGTCAGTTTTAAACTTAGAGTACAGAAACCCTAAGACTGACAAACTGTTTTTGCTAAATTGTTTTGGTGCTTATTTTGTTTTGTTTTTTTTTTTGTTTTTTTGTGATTTTTTTTGTTTTTGAGTTGTACATTGGTAGACAGTGTTGTATATTCATGTTATTGTTGTATAGTTTTTCATGATTTTAATGTTTTTGTGTTGTTTTTTTTTTTTTGTCGCAGGTTGTGAAGAGTCGGTATCATGTCCCTACTGCTTTTGCTGAAGCGTGGGGGGCACTAACTGTAGCTGAATGGGGTTGGCTTGATGCCATTGGGCTTAAGCAGGTGACTCGGTTGGAGCCTGTGGTCAGGGATTGGGCCTATCTAACGGCCCTGATCAACCTATGGGATCCCGGACCAACACCTTCCATCTCCCAACAGGGGAGATGACAGTGACATTGGATGATGTCTATCGGATTCTTTGGATTCCAATAGATGGACTGTCGATCCGTACGATGCCACGAGATCAGTAAACAATAGTGTTGACATGCTACTTCAGGCATGGGGAGGAGCTGGGTGTGGAGAGCCCAGTGGAGAGGGTAGAGGGTGACTTCCAGATTGGCAGGATTCTGGTTCGATGGTGGCTTGAGAGAGGGGTGTTGGGAGTGAGGCACACAGTACTCATGGGCCTCATTTCCAACATGCTGCTACCTGACTCGTTAGGTGCGAGGTTCCCGTGGAACTTGCTGGATGTGGTTTGTCGGCTAGTGGAGTGCCCGACGGAGGCATCGCTAATCATGATGTGGGGATAGATGTTGCTGGCATAGCTCTATGGTGAGCTGTACGAGGTTCGCTGCCAAAGGTGGAAGGGGATTAGCTATAGCTATCTGTTGTAGAGCTGGGCTTGGCAACACATAGCAATGGAGAGGCCAGCAGGGTTACCGTGGATGACTCGGATGGAGATGGAGGATAAGGATATAGGCTATGTGGTTTTGTGGCGGCGATCTGAGGAGTAGGGATAGAGTCAACGGTGGGCAGGTGTCATAGGGAACTATGTCGATGCCTTCGCTCGGCTTACTCCAAGGGAGGTGTTCTGGCGCCCCTATCGGGACTGTCTAGCTTGGCCAGAGGCTAGAGAGTGGCTCCGATGGGTACACAAGGAGCGGTGGATGATTAGGTGGCATGGGACCGAGCATGAGTTCTTCCCTTATAGTCAAGTGACACAACAGTTTGGGGTGCGCCAGGGGTTTCCTAGTGAGCCCGTGGTCTATCGGCATCGGGGGGACGAGAGGACTCTAGATCAACCGGTCATCGCGCCACTAGGCAAGGATTCAGACGTAGTGATTGACATCCTAGACATGGATGACATCAGGACTACCACAGAGTACGACCAATGGTGGGTATTATAGTGATGGCAGGGAGAGGGGCCACTGGGAGGCATAAAGGTAGTAGCAGTGGGCGAGGAGGGTGCCGAGGCACCAAGAGATGATTGGGGAGCTCCGTGGGAGGATCCAGACATGGTGGAGGTGGAGGATGAGGATGTGGATTTTGGGGTTCCGGATCAGCCGAAGATGCAGGATGTCACGGAGCAGTGGGAGCTAGAGTAGGTTGCTATTCCAGAGATGCCCACGCCTCAGGCAGATTCAGAGGACACGAAGTTCAGGTTACGCATCGAGATTGCATGATTAGAGGGGCTACTGTAGAGGCGCGATGAGGAGCTAGGGGACGTGTTGTGGGAGGGGGATCTCCTATGCATGCAGCTGGCCGAATGGGAGAATGCATTGGCTGCCTACCACCAGTAGGATGGGGGTACTAATGTTGCACGGGAGAGGGATCTCCTACGAACACAGCTAGCAGAGAGGGATAGGGCTTTGGTGCAACGCAATGAGAACTTGGCTACGTACCGCTAGTGGGAGATGGACTTGGTGCAGTAGCGGTTGGATATGGAGGCAAAGATTAGCTACCTTGGTGGGCGGGTCCCTACATTTAGTGGAGGCAGATCATCACCCCACTCGAGAGGGAGCAAGACTGAGCAATCAACATCCTTTCGATGTAGGCGACTAGATGAGGGGGGGTGAGTAGGCATGATGCGGGGGCTAGCAACAGCCACCCTGAGGAGTCTCATAGGACCCACACCATGGGGGATAGTTCTCATCGCACCGATCCTGCGTGATCATGGTGGTCGATGCCCTAGGCTTGGGGTTTTTGAGCTTTTGGATTTTGTTGCAGGGTCACAGGACTAGTTCATTGTAGCCTGTGGGTATTTTTGATGATATATACAGATGACTTTATTTTTTTTATGCGAGTGATGATTTGATTTTATGCATGATGAGTGATGAGTATGGATGTATGCATGTTAATTTATTTTGATGGATGCATATGTTATGATAAATGCAAATGTTTCTAAATTTTAGGATATGCAAATGTAATGGATGAATTGAATTTGTATTGTTTGGAGAGAGCACCATAGACTATTTAGAACTTTGTGGTTTTTGGCGATTGCTGATGGCAATGCGAGGATGAAAGATAGCACAGTTGGTTCAGAATGTACCTAAGGTTTTTTGAGACTCAGACGGTTTTAACTAACTAGCCACGATTGTACTTTATCTTACAAGACTTTTGGACAAGGTATGAATCGGACTTGTCTTTGACCAAGTTATTTCACATCCCTGTGTGTGCAATTGAGTTTTTTTATGTGGTATTTGTCAGGATACCACTAGTGCCAGATAGGCTATCAACCAAACCTATACTGAGGATCACCTAATTAGCTCCACTAACTCCTTTGTTGTATGTATTCAGATTAATCTGCGGTGCTATCTAGGATACCATAAGCTAGCTCATCCACATGCAAACATTGATCTGTACATGAGTTAATGTGACAGATATATCGTCATGCGAGAGGTTTACCTCCAGTGACCGATAGGCTATCCACCAAACCGGTACTAAGGTTTGCCTCATGACCTGTCGGAATGCTGAGAGTTCCAGGGATTCAAGTTCGACTCCCTTATTTTTTTCAATTTTATTGGGATACTTGCTCTTGTATGTAGCGATAAAAATCACTGTTTATTTTTATATATTTTTTTTATTTTGAGCAAGGGATTTGAATATTTAGTGATGAGAATCACTATTATATGTGCCTTTGGATATATGCACTTTGGTGGTGATGTCAAATTTTTGGAGTTTTGACTTTTTGCAAAATTTTGATGTTTGCAACTTTTTAAGGACTTGGGATTCTTGGGGAATTGGGTATGGAAGATGCTTGTCCTTTTGCCAACTCTTAGCATTTTTGGGGTCATTCGCATAGGGGGATGAGCAAGATAACCGTTTTGCTTATGGTGACCTGGATTGCTTTGTAGGTTTCATTTTTCATTCACACAACTTGGGAATTTTTATGTGTTTTAATTTGTGTTGGGACGCTACGTAACAAGGTGTGATCCAAGTAGAACTCTACCTTTGTAAAATCTATCTGACTTGGTACAGTACATGGCTAGAAAGCAAAATGACGACTGAAGGACGAAAACTCTTGATACATTAGAAGACCACTAACTCTGGTATGATAAAAAGAAGTGAATGGCATTTATTTTTGATGGACTGCTTATAGAATGGAGTAATTACAGTTTATGGTGCCTTTGACCTATATGACCACAAATATGCAATGTATGGATGTGATGCTTAATGCAGCTACATATTTTTGAGTTTTTGATGGATTGATTTTTTTGTGAATATGAAGGTGAGATGCGAAAAGAGTGTTTTATTGTGGTGATGATTTGGAGTATTCCTGGAAATGAGATGCAAATTTTTGTTATTTTTGATGATTTTACTGTTTTTGAATTTTCTTATTTTTGACCAAGCGATTGTGGGAATCCTTGGAGCTTTTTTGGTTGACCAAGCGGTAATGGGTACCTTTGGGGCATTTTGGGATTGACCAAGCGATTGTAGGAATCCTTGGAGCATTTTGGACTTGACCAAGTGATTGTAGGAATCCTTGGAGCATTTTGGGATTGACCAAGCGATTGTAGGAATCCTTGGAGCATTTTGGGCTTGACCAAGCGATTATAGGAATCCTTGGAGCATTTTGGGATTGACCAAGTGATTGTAGGAATCCTTGGAGCTTTTTTGGGATTGACCAAGCAATTGTAGGAATCCTTGGAGCATTTTGGGCTTGACCAAGCGATTGTAGGAATCCTTGGAGCATTTTGGGATACGACTCTTTTAGATATGGAATGGTCTCAAATGATTGATGTTCAAGGGTTCTAGTTCCTTGATTCCATCAAGATAGGCTAGCCGGTACATTCCAGGTCCTATTTTAATATCAATTACATATGGACCTAACCAATTTGTCGTGAACTTGTCCCTTAGATGGGATGGCAAACTAGAGTTATGTTGGTTCTCTTTTAAGACCAAGTCACCAATCCGAAAGTCCCTCAGGTGAACTTTCATGTTGTAAGCTTTCTTAAGTCGCTCTTGATAGATACGTAGATGCTCGAGAGCATTAACGCGTCATTCATCAAGCAACATAAGCTGGTCTAACCGGGCCTGCCATGCAGTGTCATCATCGATGAACTCTTGCATTGATATGCGCAGGGAAGGAATTTCCAACTCGAGAGGCATGACTGCCTCTGAGCCATACACGAGCAAAAATGGAGTTACCCCAGTGGGCATCCGAATGCTAGTGCGATAAGCCCACAGGGCAAGTGGGATTTGGATGTGCCAATCCTTATGATTGTCTGCGACTATCTTTTTGAGGATGGCAACTAGCGTTTTGTTTGACGCCTCTGCTTTCCCATTTGCCTACATATAATAGGGTGTCAAAAAACTATGCTAAATTTTGTACTTTGTGGTCAAAGCACGCACGTCTTTGTTCTTGAAGGACGTCCCATTATCCGAGATTATTTTGGATAGAATGCCAAAATGACATATGATGTTATGCAAAATAAACTCCACAATGTGGGGTCCTGTCATAGAGGTAAGCAAAACTGCTTCCACCCACTTAGTGAAATACTCTGTGGTCGTTATGATAAACATGTAATGACCTGACGATGCAGGGGAGATATTTCTAATTAGATCTAAGCCCCACTGTGAAAACGACCAAGCTTACTGGATCGTCTGCAAGGCCTGGGAAGGTATGTGCATCAAATTGGCATGATGTTGACACTTCATGCACTTCCTTACATATGCGCAACAATCTCACTCTAAATATGGCCAATAATATCCCATGCAAAGAATGCACTTTGTGATGGCCATACCACTAAAGTGGCCACCACACATACCATCGTGCACTTGGGCGATTGCCCAAGTGGACTCCTGCTGGTCCAAGCAACGAAGGAGGATTCCTTCGTAGCTATGACGGTACAAACTATCTCCTAACAAGACATGATTTTCCACTTTCTGCTTGAATGCTCGTTTTGCGACATGCGTCAATCCAAGTGGGAGGTTACCTAACTTGAGGCAGTCCCTTATGGGTAAATACCAATCCTGCTGATCGAAAGCCTCGATGGTATGAATAGCCAATCCCTCTTGAAGTTCATCCCTAGCAAACACTGAGCGAGATAAAACTTGTAAGAATAGCGTTGTGTTGCTATTAATGGGAGTAGGGGAGAACAAGGACCCCCAGTTGGCATGGATTCGAGAGAACTTATCTGAGGATGGTTCAATCTAGATCATGTGGATTCCTGGAATCAAGTTAGAACTCGCATGGTCCATCATGGATTGCGATAGTGTTTTGACTTGAATGGTTGTCATATCACCAAAAAGGTATTGCGAGATTAGTGACCCCAAGGAGGCCATAGTGTCCACAAAAAGATTCGATGATCGAGGGAGTGCCTCGATGTCGTACCACTCAAGATTTGCTAGGAATTTGTCCACAAGGGCTTTGTAGGCCTATAGAACTGAGCATTTGCATTGGAATACCCCTTTGCCTTGGTTGACAATTAACAGCGAATCACCAAAGATGTTCAGTCGTTTGATGTTCATGGTGATTGTTGTCTGAAGACCTATGAGCAAGGCTTCATATTCTGCATTATTGTTGGTGCACGGGAAGTCTAATTTAAAGGATAGAGGCATTGGAGCTCCTTGCGGTGTGAAGAATACAATTCGTGCACCACCACCTTGCTCACATTTAGAACCATTAAAAAATAGGGTTATGTCGGCCTGTGACTTAGGCTCATCAGAATCTGGTGAGTCTGAGACATGGAAGACCCCATCATCGGTTAGTTCTATGACCAGAGGCTGATCGTCTTTGAGAGGAGCCTCTGCTATTTGATCGGCTATGACCTGTCCTTTGATGGATTTCTGTCCAATAAACTCTATGTCAAATTTCGTCAACAACATGATCCATTTCGCCGTGTGGCTACTATGATAAGTATGAATCATCATGTACCGCAATGAATTCTCCTTAGACACAACATATGTAGTGTTGCTCAGCATGTAGTGGCGTAAATTTTTGAAAGCAAACACCACTTCCAAGCAGAGTTTCTCGACGTATGCATAGTTAAGTTCATAACTGACTAGGGTGCGGCTAAGATAGTAAGTAGCCTGTTCTTTGTGAAGTTCATTCTTCTGGGCTAGCATGGCGCCCAATGCCACCTTAGTAGTTGAGATGTATAAGTAGAATGGCACTCCTGGTCTAGGTGGTGCCAATACTGGCAACAAAGCCAAGTATCATTTGATGTCATCAAAGGCTGACTGGCACTCGTCATCCCAGTGAAATGCTACCCCCTTGTGCAATAATTTGTTCATGGGTCGGTACTTGTCAGATAGCTACGTTATGAAGCGTTTAATTGATGTGACCTTTCCCTACGGACTTCTAAGCTGCTTAATGGTAGTTGGGGGAACCATTTCAAGGATTTCCTTGACTTTATTTGGGTCCACCTCGATGCCTCACTTTGAGACTATGAAACCCAAGAGTTTTCCAGATGTGACACCAAATACGCACTTCTCGGGATTCAGTCTGACTTTATGTTCCATGAGGCGATCGAGGATCTTGCTTAAGTCATCGAGATGATCTGGGCGCAAAAGAGATTTGGCCAGCAAATCATCCATGTAATCTTCCAAAGTTTTATGCATGTAATCATGGAAGATGTACGTCATGGCACGTTGGTAGGTGGCACCAACATTTTTAAGGCCAAAGGGCATGACCTTATAACAAAATGTCCCCCAAGGCATTGTGAACACCATTTTTAGTTGGTCCATGGGATTGATACGAATTTGATTGTATCCCAAGAAACCATCCATGAGGGATAGCATTTCGTGGCCCGCTGTGGCATCTACCAATGCATTGATGCTCAGCAAGGGGAAATCATCCTTAGGACTCGCTTTGTTTAGATCTCAAAAATTAGTGCATATGCGAATCCTCCCGTCGAGATTTTTTATGGGAACCATGTTGGACAGCCATGGCGGATAATCCATGCAGATGACAAACTGTGCATCCAACAGCTTTTGCAATTCGTGTTTGACCATCAAGGCCACTGTTGGGTGCATCTTACGTATTTTTTTCTTAACTGGCTTGATTGTTAGATCAAGCATTATATTATGCGTGACTAGCTGTGGATCTAGTCCCAGCATGTCTCTGTATGACCATGCAAAAACCTCCTTCTTCTCTTTGAGAAAGGCAATGTAGTCGGCTTGCTCTTTAGGGGATAAGCTTACCCCCAGCTTGATGATCTGTGGATTCATTGGATCCAAGCCGATGTCTATGTCAATCATCTCCTCGATCGACATGTGGGATCTGTCCTCCAACTGATGTGGAGTTGGGATCAAATGGATATCATTTGCTGAGTTTAAATCTGCATTGGGAACCTCGGGTTCCTCTTCAGCATGAAAAATATCCTGAGTTGTCCTTGGGGTAAAATGAAGCATTTTACCGAAAGGCCAATACTCTAATGGGGATGGAGGTGAATTGATGTGATCCCAGTCAATGGCATCTATGTCTAGATGCAATGATCGTGCTAGGTCGGTCGGATTGTGGATGGGGGCGGTTAAGTCAATGGAGATCATGTTGATGAGATGATTTTGGTCTCCATTATCGTGGGTGTGATGACTCGAACATTCTGGATGTTCTTTGTGCTTCGGATCTGGATCTAGAGGTATTAGCATGAATGTATCGGCCCTATGTGCTGATAGGAGGACAGGGTCTTCCCTCGACACTGATATCACCCTAGGGTCTCAGAGTGGAAGGTGCTCTTTGTATACCTAGAGCGGTGGATACAACACTTAGTCCCACCCCGCTGGGTCTACGTACCACTCGTGCCATGGCACTATGCCCATCTGTTCAAATATGTCATTTATCTCTAAAGGGTATGGTTGCGGCATCTACCGCATGTGATTAAGATATGTCATTTTTGTTTCGTCTTCATAATCACTATCGGAGATCCAAAAGCCCTCGTTGGCTCTGACAACTGTTTGAGGTATTACAGGCTCGTCCTACTTGAGCAAATTTATCTGGACCCATTGTGGTTGTTCCACTCTCTATGGGGGGACCTGATTCTCTTGACACGGCACTGGCTCGATTGGAGCCTCTAGAGGGAACATTGTCAAGAGGCTCTCTTGATAGTCATTCATTGGGATCACTTGTGAGTGATCACTATTTGATTCGAAGGGGTCATATGATGTTGGTTCATATTCTGATTCATCCTCCAAAGATCCTTCTTGACACTATTTGTACCTTCCTTGAAAGTGAGTCCCCAAGCTTTCGCCTCTCTCTAACAAAGGAGAAGGATTATTGAGGTTAACAAGGGTGGTTGTTGACCATGGAAGGTAATCTCCCAATGTATACGTTGTGTTCAGGTTGGCATACATATCTGATGCCAATCCACCCTTGTTGCCTAACCGTAGGCCTTACATGTTCTCCACCAAGATGTCCAAGGGCAGGGGGTGGTTGAACCCTAATCCTGACTTGTCATATGGCATTTGGTATCTTGGTTGGCAAAGAACACGTATCCCTTGCTCATACCTGCCTAGCCCATATCCATGCCAATTGCATTGGCCAAGATATCTCAGAGCGAAGTTCGGGTTAGACAGATAGTTGACATCTTCTGCAAAGGGCTCTTCATCTTTGTCCTTTTGGATGCATGGCCCAGTACCATGATCAAGGCCCCCATACACAAAGTTTGTCTGGTTTGGTGGGTAGCCTAAAGGAACAATTGTATCGATGGGGAGGCGAGGTCTCCCCATGTCTTGCATGGACTCTAGCGTGGTCGTTGCTACAACATTCTGCATGAGATACTCCCCCAGGACCATATTGGCCATTTCAACAGTGATTATTGGTGATTGAGGGGGAGGGAACGGAAGCTCTTCCTGAGTCCACTTCATGTTGGGTGAACTAGGAGCCTCAACATCCATCTTGCTAGGCATCTCTTCGGTAGAGATGGTTGATACTGTTGGAAGCACCTCTTCTAGGGGTTGAGCCTCTTCTAGCGTTTTCTTCCCTTTGTCCTTCTATTTAGCCATGATAGGTGGCATTGTTGGTGAAGGACCGAACGATGAAGATGTACCTGGATGGGGTTTTGATGGATTTATCACCAGGGATGCTTACGAAATCGGACCCTGTCTAGATGGATTTAACTGAAAATCCAAGTGCATCGATGGAAGGGTCGATTGCGGCATCAGTTGTACCGCATTGCAATATTTGAAGGGTTCCAAGTCCATCGGGACTACATGTACTTCCCCTTCAAATGTATACTTCAAAAACTGATGAGCTATCGAAGGGACACACTTCATGTCCCTGATCCATGGCCGCCCTAGCAAGATGTTATAAGCCATCTCGCCTTCCAAAATATGGCATAATGTAGGTATCGTCTTTTTTCCTACTTGAATGGGTAGGACAATTGTGCCAACTGTCGAGCATATCACATCATTGAATGCTCGCAGTGTATAGGTGGAAGTCGTGATGTGAGAAGCTAGAAACTTTAGATGTTTCAATGCTGTTGTGGTAATGATGTTACTGGACGAGCCAGTGTCTACCAACACTCTCTTATACGGGATCCCATTGACCCGTGTGATAATGTGCAGGGGTGTATATGCCATGTCATCAGACACTGATTTAACTTCATCCTCTTGAAAGGTGATGACTGGCTCCGTGCATCGTTTGACATGTCCCATGAAGTTGTTGAAGGAATTCGCTTCGTGGGGCTGCAACTCGATGGCTTTCAATATCTCCATTAGAGCCTCCCGATGGGGTGTTGATTGTTGTATAAGCTCGTATATGGAGAGCCTAGCCGACGTGGTCCTCAAACTCTACGTGAGTTTGGTCCGAATAATGGCGCGGGTCTAGGCGGAGGTAGTTTCATAGGGTGCTGTTGAGGTTGTGACGTCGATGGAAACTCTCTTGTGGTTGCCTCGGGGGCAACTCCTGGGTATCTCTTGTTCCTAGTAACTATGCTTATCATTCCTACATACCCTTGCATGGGGCAATTATGTTGCACCTCATTGACTTGAAGGGGTTTTGCCTGTGCCTCATGGGCAGGCAAGGGGTCTTTGAAAACTCCCATCTCTTGGTTGTTTGGCGCTACGGGGTTGTCCACTGCCAACGTCTTATTGTCAATCAGGTCTTGTATCAATCCTTTGAACTTCCAACATGCATTCAGGTCATGTCCCTTCCACCTGTGGAACCTACAATACAAGTCCTCCCAGTATCCTTTAGGCTTCGACGCATTGGGATCTATGGTTTGGATCTCTGGAAGGTTGATCAAGTTCACCACTGACAAGTGGTCGAATAGGGAGTCTCTAGACTCTATATAAGGTGTGTACTATCCCACCATGGTCGCCACTAAAAGCATGAGGATATGGAAGCAAAAATGAAAGCGAATATGTGATGCAAACAGAATCAAACTTAGCACTAAATCCAAGGAATTTGAAAGTGCATGGAAAGGGGGAAAAGCATGAGCGAATTGAAATGAAAAAAATGTGAATAAATAAGATAGCCCTTTTTATTGATATGTTTCACAACTCGGTTGCAATGCGTATCCTCCCATTCCAAGGGCTAGGAGCGTTTAAGTATGCATTCTTGTTACATCCATGGGTGCCTTTCCTTATTCCGCATGCCCACATGTAAAATGGGCAGACCAAATGTCGCCACCACTTGCATTGATGAGTCTCAATTCCTTGCTGCTACTTTGATGTCTAGACCCTATGCTCAAAGAAAGAAGAAACAGTCAGTAGCACCTGCGGATAAAACAAAGCATGCAATCCCCAAGCCTACGATAAGTGAATAAGAAAAATGATTTAAAATATGACTAAAATGAATCCAAAAGCTCTAAAAATTTTATAGGGGCATCAATACACCACCAAGAAGGCCCTACAAAAATAACATTCAGGAAATTCCTCACCGATTTGAATCTGCTCCTGGGCGGGACGAATTCACCTGCAACAAAATGCCAAAAAGGTACTGTCCCGAATGTCCTACCTGGGAAGCTCCAAAAGACCTAAAAACTTGGGGTTAGCTAATTGGGGGCATTTTGGGAAGACCCATATGGTCATATTTTCCAAATTTGGCCTCCATAAATGGGAATTTGATGATGCTACCTGTAGATTAGTAGAAGCGAGCAAAGATAGCAATATGATCAAAATTGTTCAAAACGAGATGAAATTTAAATGACAACATATCTAAGCATCATATAATTGAATGCAAAAATGAAATAAAGCAAGTCTACCATGGAATTCCCATCGCTCCGAAGGGGGGCGATTAGGACTGTGGCAGTGTGGGAGGGGGCACCCATGGGGCAGGCCGCCCGCGGTTTGAGGCCTGATTTTGGCACCAATCCACTAGGGATGGGTCCAAAACCTCTTGTGTGGTATTTAAAAAAAAAATTGTGGGATATTGTGGCCAAATTTTGGGTTTTGGGCTCAAGATTTGTCCTCCCAATAGTCACCCAATGACCTCCCCTCTAAAGGAGATCAAGGATGTGAAAGGCACAAATCCAAAAGGTGTGAGGTATGACAATAAAACGACAGCACTTCATTGCTCTAAAATGCTCTTTCTCTCTATATTTTGGGGTGAGGAAACTCACCAATTTATAGACCTGGAGGTCTCTTGAAATGGGCATGCAGAGGCACCACTTGGCAATCATGCCTTCCCAGGGGGAGGAGATTCCTCCCTGAATAGGGAATTCATGACTGCCCTTGTAATTGCCTCTAACGCTCAAAAACGCTCACCCATACTCCCATGCGATGAAGGAAGCGTTGAGTGGCGGATCTGAGCTGCCATTTGTCAATATTTGACTTTTTGCCCGTCAAACCTGCAATTCGCCCCACCCTGGAGTGAATCTAGAATTCGTACCTAGGTGGGGCGAATCCTAGTTTGAATTCATTCCAGGGTGAAATGGATATTGAGCAAAGTGCTTGAAGGTGCCAAATTGATCTCTGACCTTCCAAAACTGCTATGAGAGTGGTTAGGACCACTGTTTAACCTTTGGGGGCTGCTCTTGGGGCTGTGTGTGTCAATGCGATCAGTGTTTACAGTCACATAATCGGATTGGTGTTGTTTTGGTGTCTACAGTAGCTTCTTTAACAATGGTGCAGGCCCATTTTGGCATAGTGTAAGAAGTGGAAGGAGTTGAAAGACATTGATTTGGAGTTACAGGTATCTCATATTTATTATCAATTACCAAGTTAACTTCAATAGTTGGATTTTCATAATATTGAGGTTCTACTATAGGAGAAGGCTCAATGGAGGAATAGGGTGTTTGAGGATCTTTTTGAGGGAATATTTCATCAAATTGGACATTCCTATGAAAAAAGACCTCATGAGTTGAGTGAGCAAGAAGCCTGTAAGCTTTCAATTCTTCACAATAACCAACAAAGATGAGCTTTTTGCTTTTATTATCTAGAGTCTTCCTTTTCTTATTTGGGATGTGAGCCCAAGCAATAGACTCAAAAATATTGAAGTAGGAAACATCTGGTTTTGAGCCAGACCATGCTTCTTAAGGAGTTAAATGGTCAAGAGCTTTATGAGGTGTGTGATTTTGAATATAATTGGCACAGTTAATAGATTCTACCCAAAAAACTTTTGGAATATCTCTTGAATGGAGCATACAATTTTCCATTTCTTTTAATGTCTAGTTTTTCTTTTCTACAATACCATTTTATTGAGGATTATGGGAGACATAATGTTGATGAATGATACCATGACTTGATAGAAATATGGAGAAATCATTATTGTAGTATTCCCCCCATTATCCATGTGAATTTTCTTTATTTTGCAAGATGCTTGATAAGGATTTAAAAAATTTAAAGTGGGATAGAACATCACTTTTATATTTTAGGAAGTAGACCTAGGATATTCTAG
Source organism: Wollemia nobilis (assembly GCA_028583015.1). Classification (NCBI taxonomy): domain Eukaryota; kingdom Viridiplantae; phylum Streptophyta; class Pinopsida; order Araucariales; family Araucariaceae; genus Wollemia; species Wollemia nobilis. The sequence goes on along the minus strand of JAQPPZ010008706.1, from coordinate 95,322 downwards.
AAAAATCATCAATAAAGGTTAGAGCATGCTTTGCTCCTTTGAAAGAAGGTTATGGAAAGGACATTAAGTCACTATGGATTAAATCTAGAGGTGATGAGGCTTTTAGAGAACTACTTGGGTGGAAAGGATCTTGATGTTGCTTTCCAAGAGCACATCCAGGACAAAATCCATCAATAGAAGAGACTTGGGGTAAACATGTTATCATATCATGGGTTCTCAAATCCTTTAGGTAGTTGTAACTAAGATGACCAAACCTTTCATGCTAAATTTAGCTTTCAATATCTCCATGAGCCACAAAACAGGAGGCTCCTTTTGAATTTTGGAAACCTTTGAAGTGAAATAGGTGAGAGTTATGATAAATATTTCCTTTGGATATAATAGAATGGGTATCTTGAAAGTCTTTTATCTCAACTCCTATTGGAGAGAAGAGAACAGTTTTTCCCTTTCCACAAGTACAAATCTGATAGATGAAGAGGAGATTTGTGGTAATGTTTGGAACATAGAGAACATTATTTATAGAGCCACCATCAATGGTTATGTTCCATTTTCCTTTGAAAGGGATAAAGGAAGAGTCACCCACTTCTATGCTACAAGTAGAGCTAGAAGAGATAGAATAAAAAGACTTATCTAAAGCAGTCCTATGATGAGTAGCTCCATAATCTAGGACGAAGCAATTAGAGGAAGAATTGGAGGTTTTTCCTTGAACATTAAGGGTTTTTCCTATTTAGTTTTATTGTCTATATTTTGATCCTTCATAGCTGCCTCTAGTTGTAATCTTTTCCAGCATTTTTTTGTAGAGTGACCATTCTTTTTGTAGTGAGTACAGGTTATGAGGGTCTTTTCCTTATTTTTGAATATTTCTTTAGCAGAGGTGGAGGCTACTAAGGCTTTTTAGGAAGATGAAGAAGAAGAGATTTCATATCTAGCAAGTTTTGTTTCTCCCCTAGTTAATATATCACAAAATTCTTCTAAAGAAGGCATTTTAAAGGTTGCACCAAGAGCATCTTTGGTAGATATAAAGGTGGTAGAAAAAATTTGAAAAACACCATTTAGCTTAGAAAGGATTAGATAAATTTATTCTTCTTCATTCTTAGTCTTCCCACTACATTTGTATTGAGTGAGGACTTCTTTGAACTTGGTAAGGAAGTCAACAATACTACTAAAGTATTCAAGAAACAAAGATGTTAGTTCTGATTCTAGTTGCATTGATCTCATTTGATCTACTTTCCCAAACAAGGTCTTTAGTTTCTCCCAAATTTAATGAGGAGGTTTACAATCTGTAATATGAAATGACAATTTTTCATGAACATTAGAGCTAATAATACCCATTGTTTCGTGCATATTTCCTTTATAAACAAAAATTTCATATTCTTTCTCAAATTTTGGTTGCTTTTCTTCTAGCAAATGAGTAAGACCATTTTGAGAGATAATATTTAAAATTTTAGGTTTCCATGTGTGAAATTTATGAGGGGTGAGAGGTTCAATTTAATTCATCATTTTAACTCAAAATAAAAGTTGAAGTTTTAATTAACCAATACATCCCCCCTTAGAACTTTAATTTTTTAATTAAAGCAATTGTTATAAGGGAAAAAATGAAGCTCTTCAATATTTAAAACTCAATATACCCACCCTGAAAAGAGGGAAACTATAAGTATAATGAGGTTTGTAATATAATTCAATTTTGAAATGCCAAATCCTCTTAGTTCCTCTCAATACCCGCCCTTACTTGAGGGAAACTATAAGTATAGAGAAGAATTTTTCAAGGGTTGTAGGCTTGAAATGCAGTGATTTCAACTAGATCTTAATTTGGATTTTATCAATACTTACCCTTACGAGAGGGAAACTATAAGTGAGAGAGATATACAAAAAAAATTGAATGAAAAATATTTGCCAAGCCTTTATACCAATTGCCTCCAAAAACCTGCCCTTACGTGAGGGAAACTATAAGTTTTTAGTGGTAAAGATACATGGAACATAGCCAAATATATTTTGAGGAAAAAATTATAAGTTTTTAAAGATTTTTGATATCTTATAGAAATACGTAGAAAATTTAAGAGATAAAATAGTAACACATTTCTAAAAAAATATATTTGTTAAGGTTAAGAATTAAATTAACAAATATGAATTTTTAAGTTGATTTAAAAATAGAGAATTTTATTGTATTTTATTTTGAAATATTTTAATATTTCAACAATAACATATCTTAGTTACTTAAGTAGAACCAAAATGAAGTTAGAAGAAGATAGATAAAAAGTTATATAGCTCTTCCTTAAATATTAATTATTAAAAATTCATAAACATAAAAGGAGTGTAATTTTTAATTAGAGGGTGTATTCTATATGAAATATATTATCTAATATTTCAACAATTACACCTTTTAAAAAATTACCTAAAAGGAAGAAAAAAAACTTTTTAGAAGAAGATAGAAAATAACTATACAACTCCCCAAAAGAGACACAAATGTGCAATAAATTGCACATAAACCCTCCCCAAAAAAATTATATTATGATGGTTACAAAAAGGATATTTGAAAATGAGGCAAATTATATACTTAGAAATCCAATTTTCTAATAACATTTACAAAAAAATAGCCAGAGGAATTTAAAATTTTCTTAAACAACACCTTATGGATTCTAAGAAAAGATATGTGATCAAAAAAAGGAACAGGCTGATTGGAGCAGAGGAGAAACTTAGGAAGAAGAAGATGCCCGTAGAACAGTCTACAAGCAAAACAAAAAAATTGTGTCCTTCCTTCCTTAAGATGTGTCGTTGGTTCAAACCATATAGAATCAAACAAAGCAGACAAGAGGATCCGAGGATGCTGAGAAATCTAATATGTTACCTAAGCAGAGAAGATTAAAGGATCTAGAGTATTCTATAAAAGAAATAAAAAAAATTATACCTTAAGTTCTCTGGTTTTTCTTTTGAGACGTGAGCTCGAAAGAGGCCATAGATGTGAGCGCTCTACCAGAATTAAAGACGCTAAGTCCTCTGAACAATATTTCTTGAGTTCTCTATTTTTTCTTCTAAGATGCAAGCTCGGAAGAGGCCATATAGGTGAGCGCTCTACCAGAATTAAAGACACTGAGTCCTTTGAACAATCTTCCCTATTGAAAAAGTTAACGAAAAAAATTACTAAACTTATGATGAATCAAGCAATTATAGCTATGAACCAGAGACCTTGAGAAAAATAAAGTATTTGCGTTATTCTTCTACCAGGTGAGGAGTATATATGGAGTGTCATTGATAAAGAGCATCGGATCCAGGTATCACCTAGTGCTGAAGAGATGGAGATACGTTGTCAACGACACCAAGGGTGACATGGAGGACACCGAGAGCCACATCGTGGGTGGTGCGCCAAGCCTCAACGTGATTCAAAAAAAAACTCACACTCATAGCTATTCTATAACATTCGGATCTGGTTAGAGACAATAGAGATTTGTGGTATATGTTAGCTAAATTTTAAAACATATTTTGAATCTTAGTGGGTCAAAAAAATATGGAGCCACGAAATAAGAGGAAGAACCAAATAAAATATTTGAGGACATGAAAATAAGACGCAACGCCAATAAAATATTTAGTGCCACGAAAATAAAAAGGATGCAGCATCAATAAAAGATTTGGGGCCATGAAAAATAATTAATACATAGCACCAATAAAATATTTGGGGCCACAAAAATTAAAAAATATGTAGCGCGAAAGATGAGCACTATAAAGGCTTTAAAGACGCTACTCTTATATAAGAATAAGAGAGTGTCTTTAATAGCTTAAAGACGCTATCTAATATTTTCTAGAGATGGGTGCTATATTGAATCGATACGAGGGATGATATTTTGAAAAAAAAGAGGGCTCTTCATTTTAGAATATGATAGTTGTAGGCATACAAATTGTAAACCCCAGAATGAAAAAAAGGAAGAGCATAAAAATATAAAAAAAATTACCCTCAAGCATGAAACAATATCAGCCTTTTTAAAAAAATGCAATACATATATTTTCAACAATAAATATTTTTCTGAAAAAAATTATGGATAAAACTGACTACTACATTATATCAAGCAAGTTAGTTAAAAAAAATATTCAAAACAAATGAACCATATCCTAGAACATTCAAGAGAGAATGCTAGCAAAATATATCCTGCTCTGGTACCATGTTAGAATTTCACAATAATAGACATGCAAACTATTACACAAAAGATGAAGAGAAGAGTGGAATGGATTGATTTATTCCAAGGATCAACTTTGTATAAAAAGAAAAGTTGATCATTGAGAGCCATTGGATTACAAAAACTCATTAGACCTGATGAAGACACCACTGAGAGTTCTCCTGACACATGGAGGAGTGGAGACTCAAGTGTGTCTATCCTAGTGGAACTTAAGAGAATATTCTCTTATGATAACAGAGGGGTAAAACAAAGATGCATAGATCCTACGGAAGAATTTTAGAAAGTGATATTTTAGCATGTAGTGGTGCCATTAAGCACTTTAGATGCCTTATAAGTCATCTAGAAATGTAATTTGAGGCATACCACATTCAAAGGTGCATCCTTTTTCTAAGGATATCATAGGGTGAATTTTTACTAGGTAGTAAGAATTTATCATGCTAGGTAACTTAGTGGTGAATTTATCCTATAGAAAGGAACCTTGGTCTCCACTGTAAACATATTTTGATATTGAGGAAGTTAGACCTACATTTAGTAGGAACCCACATTGTGCTCCCTTTCTAAAGTTAATAAAAAATTAATAAGACTTTTTCTTTTCCTCAATGACAACTTCCCTTATAGATTATGGAATGTACAATGACTGTGGCATTACCCTTTTATCCTATTGTAATTCCTCTAGTTAATTTTATTTCATAGTTATGGGACTACATTATTATTATTCAATTTTATCATTCATTGATTTATCACACACTCTCCTCATGATGGTTATAGTTGTGTTTACTTTCAATCATACCCTAAACTTCAAAATTTATTTTTTATGCATCTTAATTCTTGCATTTAATTTCATACAATTAAATTAAATTAGATATATTTTAGCTAGGATAGTGGAGGGTCAACCTAAATCCATAGGTTAGAAGAGATATTTCCCATTCCTTCTAATTTATTAAAAACAAATTATGGGTACAGTAGAAGTTAGGATTTTTCACAATTCAACATGTTTCTAACATGCTTGGAGGGATGAATTTGATTATTCACCCCATAAAGAAACACCCACCATATGTAAATTTAACCTTTATCTCTAGGATGCCTAGTGGGGACCAAGGACTCAATTTATTAAGACTTGTCCCAAATTGAACTTTAATTTCATAATTTTTCTAATTTTATAGGTTTTTTCATGAATTGTGACTTTGTTATGAACTTTAATAAATTCAATTTTTTCTAAGGCAAGAAAGTAAGGTAACCCTCAATTGGTAAAATTTATTATTTTTGGCTCCAAATTTGTACTTGCCATAAGTAAAATGAAGTGGGATCAAATTTAGGATATTTTTCCAAGTCCTCGTTCAAGAAGTTATTTGCTCCAAAATTGAAGTGACTCACTCCATTTAGGTCCAATTACCTAAAAAATAAAAAATATCAAAGTATAATCTAGGGATTGATTCACTATTCTAAGCTAGTAATTCATTTTGAGAAAGTAAAATTCCTCCAAGTAGATCAAAAGAGCAATTTGACTAGATTCTAGAAATCAATTCACTTGAACTGTCAATAATCTTCCTATATCCTCCAAGTGGAATGATTCACCCCACAATTCAAGCAATTCATTTTGAGAAATTCCCTTGGATCTCCTTTCTTAAAAAATAATGTTTTTAATTTTTGAAAGTGATTCACTCTTGTTAGGTAGCAATTCACTCCAATTGTAGAATAATTCATTGTGTATGTCAAAATTTTACAAATTTTTAAAATTTATCTTAAATATTTGTCTATGTAGGTATATGGAGGAAACCCAATCTTATAAATACATGCTAAAAATGAAACAATCAAGCAAAAAAATTCAATTGATAAAATTAGTTATGTACTAGAAAAAGAATACAAAAGGGAAAATACATAAGAAAAATTCTAGATGGATGCATTAAGACAATGAAATCAAAGAAGATCCTATATTAAATACCACTATGTCAAAAGGAAAAGATCCAATAGATGATCAACTAATTCAATATATTGTGTCCCAAGATACAATATTTTAAGGCTTTATTTACAATTATACCTCTATTATTTTTAGTCAAACCTAGAACAATATGGATCCTACCATGAATTATACTAATCCTCTATATGTGATATCTTTAATTGATGTAAATAATCCTTCAATAACCAATTTCTAGTGTCCTATAATAACCCAAACAATGTGATTCAACCTCTAACATCTAATACTCAAACTAATTCTCCTACAAACATAGCTTTATCTCAAATTCAACTTGAGTCTAGTCAATAAAGTGACACATTTAATGTAGAAACCTCATCATTAAGATAGTTTGTTCCACCCAATATAAATATTTCAAGAAAAATATATGTTTCTACCTAGATCCAAGGTATTCCCAAAAATTATAATTTTCAATCAGTAAAATGGTGATGCAATGAGCATAAAGAAACCCCCTAAGCCAAATACAACCTTCATTCAATTAGCCATAAAAATATTGATAGAAATACTTCCTTCTTCAAAATTAGCAAGTCACTTAATACATATTGCAATATCCTCTTCCTATCCAAAATATGCAAGTTCCTCCAAATGAATAGTTAGATTATCCTAATATACAAACTTATCAAAATCTAAACTCTATTTCTATCAAAATATTACATGTTGCGTTAGTATCCCTAAGGTTTTCCACAACAAAATTTCTCTCATATATCCTTTATATTTTCCATATGGAGTCCCTCCTCAAGGCTATGTGGTATACCCCTTATTCGATGTAACACAATAAAACTCTCCAAAGTAATTTAGTACCTCCATGACCTAGGCTCAAAAATCAACTTTCACACTAAACATATCAAGGACTATTGAACCTAAGGGTCTACTCTCTCATCCTAACAAGTGCTATGAAATAATTATCTACCTTCAATAGGAGTGGTACCAAAATAATATTGTATGAGTTGAATGAACTCTCTAAACTTAAGTCGATTCACCATATTTAGAAGGAAGACATTATGTTACACTTTATTATATATTCATTACATTATAATGTATATTTATGGTATAAGGGATTACCAAAATTGTTTACTACTAATCAGACATCAATTATAGAACCCTTCATGCATAGATTTGGTAGCACAAGTAATGAAAACATCATTCTATTTCCATTAAATTCTATACAAAAGCATTTTCAATAAAATATTCATGATTATTATACTAAATTCCTCTAAATGTTATACCTAATGTGGAACAAGCATTGATATATTATATCAAAGTCCAGCAATCTAATTTAGCACTAATGATTTATAACACTAACCACATCACTTTAACTATTAATTATGAATAAGTGGCCCAAGAAAAATATGTCTTGATTAGAGTAAAAAAATTACAACCTATCCTATTCATGGCTTATGCTACCCATATCGCCCAAAAACCTCATATTCATGGATCCAAGTTTAACATTTCACCAATTTAAAATAGTCATCCTTTCACTTTGTTAATCTTTGACATAAATACCTTCAACTAAAATTATAAACCCTAAGTACCGTAGAGATGGTTTGCCAAATTCACACCTAGATTACTTTGCAAATAGTATTTCCCTTTATAAAATGATAAGCATAGTATCCTTATGTTGTAAGTGTTTCTCAAGTGACTTGCTATAGACTAAAATATCACCAAAGAAGACAAGAATAAAATTTCTAAGGTACTTATTAAATATTATATTCATTAGTGTCTAAAATATAGTGGAGCATTGCATAGACTAGATGACATTAGTTTAAGCTAATAATATGTGGAAAAAATATTTTTCCTCTTTGCAAATAGTACATGGTCTATAGAGGAAAGCATACGTAAGATGTAAGCTTATAAAATTATAAATTTATGAGTTTTTTAGTAGGAAAAACACTTGGTGCATATTATTCAAAGATAAAGGAATGATTTTAATTAAACAATTACTTTCAAATATGTAATTTTTTGAGATGCAATGAAATTGTTAAGGGAAAAAAGCTTGCTTTGGTGTTCAACAACATGATGCTTTGTGTTAAAATATTTACAAGTGGGTAAGGAATAAGTTATGTGATTGGTTAGTTAGTGATATCTTATATATTTTTATTATGATATTTTGTTAATCCACTATTATTATTAATCTAAAATGGTAACCATTATCTAAAGCATATATTTTTAGTGATAAGGGGTTAAAAGTTAAAAATTATATTAAGTTGTTGAACAATAATTCTAGGTCATAATTTTTTGTTAGTAATCTAACTGATAGAGAATATCTCAAACAAACATCAAATAAGCTCTAAATATTCTCAAGAGTTTAATTTGCTTACTTTTTATGAAAAATGAGTTGGTTTAGAAATTTATCAAAATATAGTGGATAATCAACCTTGTTGGGATATAATACTTTGGAGCAATCAAGATTTGCTACTCCTAAGAAATTTCTTTACAATAATGTTAGGCCTCAATATTCTTTTGTTTGGTAGTCCAAAGAAAAATTATTGTAGGTAATATCTACAAGGAATGTGATGTCGTAGAATATTGATGTGTGACTTGTGTAGAGGATCTAGAAATATCATATCATTTAATTATTCACCATCCTTTTTTTATACTATTTGGGGCTATTTTTTCAAGAAATTGAGAATATATAAGGTAGATCAATCAATTTTGGAAAATGTTATGAAACTGTGAGTTAATGATTTAAAGCTAAATTATTTTAAGCATTTTGTATGGGATTGGCCCTACCTTTATTTGTTGGTATCTTTGGATTGAAAAAAAGAATATAAATTTCAAAAATAAATCATAGAACTGTATTGATGTTTGAAATTATATTATTATCTCTTACAAAATATTTATGAGTATGGTTCTCACTCTAGGATGTATCAAGTGTGAAAAAAATGTGCTAGCCTCTTATTACATGATTTAAATATACATATAATTGTCATCTTGATAATGAATTTAACACTAAGGATCTATGAAGATCTATTGTAAAATAAAATATTCAAAATTTAGTTTCATTAAAATTATATTCCAAAGGAAATTCAGGGAAAGTTGATTGGGGTAGAAGCTTTTGGGATAATAAAGGCAACATTCTCCTCACCTAATGAAAATTATGTGGAACTTTAGTTGAGGACTATGGAGAAGCTAGGGGACTTCTCATAAGGATCATGATTAACATTGTAAAAGGATAGGTATATATTTCAAATGAATGGAATTCATAAATTATTACTAATGTTTTTAAGAAATAATATGTTGATAACTAATCATGAACAACATTATTTTTCATATATGCCAATTCAAATATTATAAAGGAATTAACGAAAAAGTATTTTCTTTTAATAAAAATGTTGCCAAGGAGTTAATAAATGGATATGATCTAAGTAGATGATGATTTTTTTATAAAAATAAAATATTACTATAATTTACTTGACCTAATAAAAAAAGTAATATTTTTTTCTTCGGATATCTATTCCTTTACCTTTGCGATGGGTTCTCAAAATATTTCTAGGAAGATTCAAGTTTCTACCAAAGGTGTGAGGGGGAAGGCTTTTGATGAGGAAGCCTTTATGCCTTAGGCTTGTCCCACTATCAAGTTTGATTTATCCCCTAAAGAGATCATTGAAGATTCAACAAAGTTGGACCTGAGGCCACTTTGTTTAGTTTCTATTAGTGGTCAACGTAAATCTAAGAATTTGCACTGCAAAGGGAGTGAGAGTGACGACTCCCCCCATATCTTTGCCCTTCCTAATTTTGATGTTCTTCCTTAGGATTACATTCAGGAGAAATCTATGGACGAGGTCTATGCTCCGAAGGCTTATAAGGATTTTAAACATTCTATTTTTCATGATTTAAAGTTAATTGAAATCAATCAAAGAAAGTTGTGGAGCTCATTGAAATCGGATCTGGATCTATTTGAAATTTTAACGCATTTAGTTGCTTCTGTTGCTTAGGGTTTGCATAAGCTGGTGTAGAACTATCTCAGTTCTTCCTCATTTTGTGCCCTGGGACCTGGTGTCACTAGTCTTTTTCTATTTTACCTCTTGTCTGCCTCATGAGATTCTGTTCTTCTTACCTTGGTGAATTTTGTCTATTTTTATTGTGGGATACTTCAAAAATCTTCTTTGTTGTTAATACTATCTATCTATATATATAAATGACCTTTTATCAAAAGTATATATAAAATATTAAAAAAAAATCATTTTCAATTTAAAATCTAAACTAAAAAATAATATTTAGATATTTTTATAGAAATTACCTCATATCAAAGGAACATGTAAAATATTTAAAAAGGAAATTTTTTAAAAGAGACGCCTTTTTTAATTTTAAAATAAAATTATAAAAATAAAATAACAATTTTATTTATATTTAAAAAATTTAAAGAAACAAATATTCAATCTTAAACGCTTCTGAACTGAGGCTTGTCAATGATTTAAAAAATAAGTTAGAAAAAAGAAATATGTTGCAATTAATAAAGTAATGTTTGACGTGCAAAATATTTTACCCAAAAAAACAAAGAAAATTGTTGTGAAAAATTAATGTTTAATGTAAATAATAAATGAAAATGTTTTTGTTAAAGAAAAATAAAATAAGTCTTAAAAATAGGAATATTGGTGTGAATCAGATGAAGTATGTTATAATATCTTGTAATGTGTTGGAAATTTCATATATTTGAAAATGAATACGTTTTAAATGTAACAAAAGATGAAACTAAAAAGAAGGAAGTTAACAAAGATGAACAAGTTTTGGATTTGATTACTTTTATTTTTTCTTTGAAGACTTCCGAAGATATCTAAAGGCATGATCAAAATTTCCTTATATAATAAGCTTTCTCTTTCTTATAGATGAGTGTTGATATATGTACACAACAACAAGATATAGCTCTAATCTTTTTGTTGCTCCTAGCTTCTATTCTTATGTATATTTAGTTATTTAGTTATGAATGCTTTACTATTTATCCACCTCTAATTAGTAAATAGTGTTAACACTATAATATTATAATGTTCTGCTTAAATAAATTATTATAATTTAAACCTTTCTTAAAAAATAATAATAATAAAACAAAAATTTTAAAATAAATTTAAAAAAAAAAATTAATTTATTAATTGAAAACAAATTTATATATTTATGTATTAAAAAATGTGTCTCATTAAATTTCATAATATAGTGCAATATATTTATGTATTCAACGTTAAACTTCTTAACATAATGTAGAATAAATGTGTCTCATTAATTATTGATATAATTGTAATAATATTTGATATTTAATAAATAAAAAATATATATTATATTGACCATTGATATGAAAAACATAGACGACTTGCTGAATTGTATATAAAGAGAGAGGGTGATTAGATATTTGGAATCCTCTTTTCGCCTACATTTTGTATTATTGTTTCCATGTTTTTCTTCTTTAAAATACTGTATACGGTGGAATGTCGAAAGAGGAAAGAGGGTGACTAGGCATTAGGCATCCTCTTTTCACCAAGATTTTCTATTATTGTTTACAAGTTTTTCTTCTTTAAAATACTGTATATGGTGGAATGTCGAAAGAGGGTGATTAGACATTGGGCATCCTCTTTTCACCGAGATTTTCTACTATTGTTTCCATGTTTAAAATACTGTATACGGTGGAAAGTCGAAAGAAGGTTATTAGACATTGGGCATCCTCTTTTCACCGAGATTTTCTACTATTGTTTCCATGTTTTTCTTCTTTAAAATACTGTATACGGTGGAAAGCTGAAACATTGTTACGATCCAACGTCCTCCTCTCAACAACTCTCCGCACAATAGGAGCGCCTTATTGGCTATCATAGGTTTTCAAAATTTGAACAGCAAAACAGTTTAATAGTAAGAATCAAACAAACTTGTTGTTTCCGACATTACGCCTCCAAGAAAAAAGAAGTACATGTCGTTGATCTATTTCAAACTCCGTTTCTAATATTATGAAACCTATTTTTAACATTTGTTAGTGTTGTCATTTGACATCTCTGTTGAATGTGACGGCGGCATTAACCTCTCTATACCTTTTCTTTTTTAGTTATTTTAAACCAAGTCCAAGTTAAAACAGTTTCATCTGAAGAAGAGAGTAGGGTGTTTACTATTAGAAATAGCAAGAAAGTTATTTCTCACAAAATAAGATTAGGTGTTGCAACTTTTGAAACTCTTGGGATGCTTAGACATTGATCAAAGTAAAATATTCAGTAATCTCAGCTGATATTCTTTTTGTGCCATTTCTGCATAAAGTAGTTCAATTAAACTGCACCGACAGAAAGATTGCAATTGTAAGTCTTTAGAATACATTTCCCAAGGCGTTGGGCGCTTCAAGCGGCCTCGAGGACGCTTCTTTTTGTATATATTTCCCACACTTCTGCACGTCTTCACGTACGAAGCATTTCCAACTTCCGAACATCATTTATTACCTGTACGTAGCATATATACTTAAGTTGTTACGTGATGGTGCGGAGTGCCCGCTGGAGAGATTAAACAGTTTCATTTGAAGAAGAGAATAGGGTGTTTACTATCAGAAATAGCAAGAAAGTTCTTTCTCACAAAATAAGATTAGGCGTTTCAACTTTTGTAATGCTTAGACATTGATCAAACTAAAATATTAGTAATCCCAGATGATATTCTTTTTGTGCCATTTCTGCATAAATTAATTAATTTAAACTGCACCGACAGAAAGACTCCAATGGGAAATCTTTAGAATACATTTTCCAAGGCGTTGGGCGCTTCAATCAGCCGCAAGGACGCTTCTTTTTGTATATATTTCCCACGCTTCCTCACGTTTTCACGTACGCAGCATATCCAACTTCCAGATATCACTTATTACCCTAAATTCTTGATAATCCATTATACTGCTACAAAAGAAAAATGAAATTTTTGGATATATCCTTCTGTCCAAGATCGCGATCGAAGCTAATGAAGAAAACCCTTTTTCTGTAGGCAGGCCACTGTATCAGCCAGGCACTTCTTCATTGGTGTAAATGACAGGCCAAGATCTCTCATCTTCTGATTACAGAATTGAAAGGGTTGTTTCATTGGGTTTTTCTGGTCCGAACATCTGCAGTAGTAAGCAAGCATGGGTTAGCAGAAAAGGTGGATAATGGTTGTTGTCCGCCAAGCTAAACAAAATTATAGACGACGTATACGTACACGAGAGGAAGTGGGTACTGTGGAAACAATTGTGCCAACATAGCCACCAGTTCTCCTCTATGCATGTTGCTTTCTGCGCACAGATACCGTCCACAGGCTGAAGGTGTTTCATAGACTAATATGTGGGCCAAAGCCACATCTCTGACGTCCACATACGCCTGGGTTAGGTTTGCGTATGTTTTCGCCGAGCCTACACATGATTATTCGTCACGCATAAACTGACATTCATAAGAGTCAAATCAAATTTGAGAACTATTGACATTCATAATTACACTATACCTGTCAAGTATTTCATAATATGAGCAGTGCTGGCATTAATGGAGGGCTGCAACAAAGGACCTAAAACGAGACACGGATTTACCACCACCATATCCAAATTCTTTTCTTCTGCTCGCTTCCATGCAGCTTTCTCCGCAACCGTCTTCGCATAGCAGTACCAGTTCTGCACATTTCATACATATCTCGTTAATTGTTAACTGGTTTCTTTGTAGCTTACCATTAAATTTGAGTATGGTATTTGCAGTGTTCAGCCATACATTTGTTTGAATGCAATAATCCAAATCACTCCAGCAGGTTTCGTCGACAACAACGTGGGAATCTCTGTTTGGGTCCATGTAAACCGCCCCGATTGAAGATGTGACAACTACGCGTTTTATTCCACATTCTGCGCACGCGTCCAGCACATTAGCCGTTCCTTTGATGGCTGGTTCTATCACTCGTTCCTGCATAGTCATGACCATCATCATTGTGTCTGATAACAGACAACTTAACAAGAATTATGACCTGTATATGAGAGAAGCTATGTTAGTTAAGCTTAAAACTTACGGGATCGTCTGTCAAAAGGCAGGCCATGTGGAAGACACCATCACACCCTCCGATAACTGTGACCAAACTTTGGTAATCAAGAATATCAGCCTTCACAAGGTAAAGTCTGTCTTTGGCTCCTTCCATGGATCTCAAATGGTCATACTTGCCATCATCTGCACTTGTCAAATACAACAATTCTTCAATAAACATGAACTTATTATTACAGAATGAATAAATTTATGGATGATATAATATGGTTAGTACTGACCAGGATTACGTACAGCCCCTTGGACAGTATAGCCTCTGTTTAACAACAATTTGACGAGCCATGAGGCAATGAATCCTCCAGCTCCCGTCACGCAAACTGTCTCCCGCCTCATTTCTGCTTTCCTCTACAAGAGCAGAATCTCTCCTCTCTCTGGAAACTGAATGAAACAAATATGAAAAATAAAGTAACCAAAGCAAGATTGTTGCAAAGGAAGCACTACAGGAGTGAGTTGTGGAGATGTTGCCTTGTACTTTAATAGCGAGGTCGAGGGAAACGCTTTGGGCTACGGCCTACGTTCAGTCAAACTAAACTCTCACTGGGATGAGCTGGCCATTATTAAGTCACACTGACTTGACTTGAAAGCACACCGTGGGAGATTGTTAATTATTAAGATTGCGTTGAGCGCCGCACTATCTTGTGTTGCACTCGTCGTTTTAGTACCGCGTGACAATTTTCTACGGAGATAATCAACGCTCAAAATTTATGTACGGTTGAAGCTTTAGTGCAGACAATCGTTTGGTTTATCGACATGGGAGCAACTTCCATGATATTTCGTGTTTCACATGCATAAAGGAGAAGTCCCATTGAAGCGCCACATTTTGCGGATGTGTGAAATAGCGTCCTCTATCATATATTTCTTAAAAAAAAATACTTAAAAGAAAAGCATAAAAGTATAACTGTGATATAATTATAATAAGAAAAATATTTTTAATAATTTAAATTTAAGTTATTGAGATGAAATTTTAACTCAAAATATCCGAACAAAAAACACAGTTTACAAAAGTACATTTCCTTTCCTTACAAGAAACACAGTTTACAAAATTACACTTCGTTTCTTATCATAAGACTTATAATATGTAATAAAACTTTATCTAATATATTTAAATTTAAATTATAAATTAAAATTCTAAAAAAATATAGCCCTAAATTATTCCCTCGTTATACCTTCCTTTAAATCAAAATCTCCATTGTCGCACCTCTTAGTTGGTTCTGGTCGATGGAATCGTTTTTCTTTTTGCGTCTCTCGTACTTCATAGCGTTCATGGAATGCATATACTTTTAGCAGATAACTATTGTATACAGAAAGATTCGACTGTATATCTTGAAATGTAATTAACTAACCTGACAAATAGGTCTTGAAATGTAACTAACCTAAGAAACAGGTCATCTTTTAAAACTGTCGCATTTAGTAGCAGATGAGGGCGACAATTACTAATGGTGGTTGTGGTTTTTCTTAATGACTTCTCTAATAAGGCTAACGTTATGCAGTCAATACAATCATGTTCAAACAACTATTAAAATGGCAACTAGGTCATGTTCATGTAAGCACTCTGAATGCTAGGAAATCCAATACATCGTTAAGGATTACCAACCATTAATATCACTGCTCTACACTCACATATATCGAGGAGGGAAGTTGTCAAAGGTAACATTAATACTAATAACCGCAAATAGCTTGGTCACCTCACATGTCAGTAAACTTCTAATCTATTAAAGGTATTAGGTAGTGGTGTTGTGGTTAGTGATCATTGTGGTCTTTATTTTAAAGACGTAAAATCTTAGAAAAATAAATAATAAAAATAAAAAAGCTAATCCTGAAGAGTATAAAAACACCACATATGTATTCTGTTTAATCCCTCAAAAGTTATCTCTTTCCCTTGGAATACCGTTATAGTCTTTTGAGTGATCAAAAAGATAGTTTTCTATTTATTTTATTTTTTTTTATTAATATTTATATCAACTTTTAAAAATCCCTCCTTCAAGCCATGCGCGTACTTTATCTAAATACCCACTGTGCCATTTCCCTTGGTAAATTTTTACAGTCATAAAAACGTACCACGTTTTAAACGACTCCACTCGCGTATTTATATCTTAATAGCCCACTATGTCATTTTTCTTAGTAATTTTAAACGTGTCACGTTTTAAACGTCTCCATCCGCGTACTTATATCTTAATAGGTACTCTGTCATTTCAAATTGCTATTTCAAAATTTACTATGTATTTTCTGAGTGTTAGTCAGACTTACGATGATGGATGATAGAATAATAGGTGGTTTCCCCTTTACGCCAACAACAATGTGTTTTTGAGTGCCCGTTCTTGAAGTTTTAATTAAAATTTTATTTGCTGCCGTCGGTAAAGCGAACTGTGGTTTCCCCTTTACGCCAACAACAATGTGTTTTTGAGTGCCCGTTCTTGAAGTTTTAATTAAAATTTTATTTGCTGCCGTCGGTAAAGCGAACTGCGAACTGCGAAGGAGGGAGGGCTTGAAGTCGAGTTGTGCACGGATCAAGGTGCGAAGTCGGGTTGCGCACGGATCAAGGTGTGAAGTCGGGTTTCGCTGCGAAGTTGGGAGGACAACTCCAGACTTAGCCAAATTTTTGCCTTGCAGACTTTTGTTGTCCGGAGGCTTGTGCGGCTACGGCGTTGGTTTCCCTGGCTTGGCAAGAACTATACGGGAGGAGAGAAACGCCGAATCTAAATACGATATTTCATAGCTGAGCTCAAACCTATAGAACCCGAAAGAAATCGCATTGAGGCGATTTGTACAGAGAACAACAGCAGATTTTAGTACACCGAGATAATTGCAAACCCTACAGATGCCTTAAACAACAGAAAATTTTATTCATATAAGACGAGGGTTACAAAAGTCCTCAACTGAGGAAAACTAACATCTGCAGGCTAAAGCTGCAGGATAAACTGAGACGGAAAACAAATGTCGAGTCTGTTGCTCGGACATTAAACAGATGAGCCACACTACTCACTGAAACGTTCTCATCTCCTACTCTGTTGTTTCTCCAAATTTCCTCCCGCTCTCCTCTCTTTCTCCGCTCTCTCCACACTCATGTCTGAAGACCCAAACTACCTTATATAGTCGCGGGGAGAGGAAGATAAAGGTTGTCCTCTGACAGGTTCTGACAGACCCTCTACCAGGGTTTCTGACCAATCATCGAACTGGCATTAAATCGTTGAACTGGCATTAACTTCTGCGGTGATCGGATCTGTCAGACGTCACATATGTCAAAGGGTAGGTGCGACGTCATGTCAAACTTTTCCCGGGATGCTTGATTGTGCGAGCGCAGTCCGACTGAGGCATGCAATCTGGGTTAATATTTATAACACCCTTCTTTAAACCTGATTTCATGAGCGCTTTGACTCCAAGTTGCTCTAGTAATCTGCTAAAGTCTTCCTCCTTCAAAGGCTTCGTGAAAATATCTGCCAACTGCTCCTTGGATTTGCAAAACTGTAGTTGAATTTCTTCGGACTTCACCAACTCTCTGATGAAGTGATAACGAATATCGATGTGCTTCGTCCGGCCATGGAACACGGGATCCTTTGACAGTGCGATGGCCGAATTGTTATCACAAAAAATTATTGTCACGCCTTCCTGAGGATAGTTCAGTTCACTCACAACTCTTCGCAGCCAAACTGCCTGGCATGCGGCTGATGTGGCGGTGACATATTCTACTTCGGTTGTGGACAACACAACAATGGGTTGCCTCTTGGACGCCCATGAGACTGCCCCTAATCCGAGATGGAAAGCATACCCGGAGGTGCTCTTCCGATCATCGATGTTGCCAGCCCAGTCATTATTTGTGAAGCCCACCAGTTCCAACTGCTCCTATCTGGCATAAAATAGGCCATTGTTTCGCGTCCCGTTGACATAGCGCAAGATCCTCTTGCCTTCTTGCCAGTGCGTGTTCTTCGGAGTCTCCATAAAACGACTGATCAGACTGACTCCGAACGTCAGATCTGGCCAAGTTGTAGTCAAATACATCAAACTACCAACTAGCCTCTTGAATAGCGTTGGATCTACATTCCTCCCTGAATCCAGCTTGTTCAGCTTCAAACCTGTGGCTACAGGTGTGATGGCAGGTTTGCAGTCCTATATCTTGAACCGCTTCAAGACATCCTTCGCATACTTGCCCTGAGAAATGAAGATGCCATCTACCGATTTGTCAACTTAAATGCCGAGAAAATACTTCATCAGCCCTAAGTCCGTCATCTCGAACTCCTTCTTCATGGCTGTTCTAAACTGGGCAAACAGTGTTGTGTTGTTTCCAGTGTAAATTAAGTCGTCCACATACAGACAGACGATTATGAGCTCACCTACATCATTTGTCTTCATGTACAGGGTGTGCTCATATGGGCATTTTACAAACCCATTTGGTTGAAAATAACTGTCAATCCAGCTGTACCAAACCTGGGGCGCCTACTTCAGACTGTACAGGGTCTTCTTCAGCTTCAAGACTTTGCCCTCCTGGCATTCAATTTTGTAACCTGGTGGCTGGTCTATGTAGACTTCCTCCTCCAACACTCCGTTGAGGAAGGCTGACTTGACATCCATCTGGTACATCTTCCAACCCTGTTGGGCTGCCAATGCTAGGATCATTCTGACTATGTCAAGTCGGGCTACAGGCGCATAAACCTCATGGTAATCGATGCCTGACTTTTGCTTGTAGCCCTTTACCACCAGTCTGGCCTTATGCTTGTCAACGTCTCCTTGGGCGTTGAACTTTGTCTTATACACCCACTTGACCCCAATGGTCTTCTTTTCTACTGGAAGATCTGTCAGTTGCCATGTATCATTCTTTTCAATGACTTTAATCTCCTCGTCCATTGCCTACACCCACTTCTGATTCTGACTTACATCTTCGAACTCTACTGGATCAACTTTAGTAATGAATGTAAAGTCAGAGTACTCTTCATCTATATGGGTTTGGGATGCCTCGTAGATTTCTTGCAAGCTCTACTTGCACATGGAGGCGATCGAGATGGAGTGGTTGTGCTACTGTTGGCACCACTGCTGCTGCTGGAGGTTGTAGGTGGTTGCACACTTCCTTATTCCAATTCAACAGACTCTACTACTGCTGGCTTTGACTGGCCAGTCTCCGACTTCCAGTTCTAGGATTCATCTTCAAGAAACTTCACATCATAGCTGATGATGAGTTTCTTTGTCATAGGGTTGTATAGCCTATATGCCTTCGCCTGCTCACTGTACCCTGTGAAAATGCACTTCTCAGATCTATCATCCAACTTCTGTCGCTTCTCTTCTGGAACATGTGCATATGCAATGCACCCGAACACACGCAAGTGAGCCACACTTGGCTTCACATCGCTCCAGGCCTCCTAAGGGATTTTGTCCTTCATGCTTTTTGTGGGACATCTGTTTAGCAGGTAGACTGCACATGTTACAACCTCTGCCTAAAATTCGTGCGGTAATCCCTTCACCTTCATCATGCTTCGTGCCATCTCCATGACAGTTCAGTTCTTCCTCTCAGCTACCTCGTTCTGCTGTGGTGTGTATCTGGTAGTGAACTACCTTTGAATTCCATGTTGCTTGCAGTAGTTATGGAATTCGTTGGAGATGTATTCACCTCCACCATCTGTCCTAAGAGTCTTGATCTGATATCCGCTCTATTTCTCCACCAGAGCCTTGAACTCCTTGAATCTGGCAAATGCTTCTGAGTTCAGCTTGATGGCATAGATCCAAGTCTTCCGGCTGAAGTCATCTATGAATGTTAAGAAGTATTTGTTACCGAAAAATGTGTTGGTCTACATCGGATTGCAAATATCTGAGTGCACCAGCTCCAATGGCTGTGATGCTCTCCAAGACTGACCAAAAGTGAACGAATCCCTATGTTGTTTGTCGACTAAGAAGTACTCACAAACTTGATTTTGCTACTCTATCAAGGGTAAAACCTTCACCATTTGCTTCTTGTGCAGCTGATTCAGGACATTGAAGTTCAGGTGACCAAATATGAGATGCCACAGCCAGGTAGCATCTTTCACAACTACACTTAGAGACATCAATGATTCATTCTGAATCTACAATGAAAACATTTTATTCTTCGTCATGGACACTGTAGCAATATGCCCATGCGACTTGTCTCTGATGGTGCAATCTTCATATTTGAACTGGACCGTATGTCCCTTCTGCACGAGTTGTCCAACGCTCAACAGGTTATACTTCAGGCCAGGCACATAGTAGACATCACAGATCTGCTTTTATTCGTTGTGGCTGGTGCAGATGAGGATCTTTTCTTTCGCCATTACGGGAACCTTGTTGTTGTTCCCCATATTCATCTCAGACTGGACTATTTCATCTAGTTGGGAGAACATATCCTTGTTCCCCATAATGTGGTTGTTGCACCCACTGTCTAAATACCAGACATTCTTTTGGTACTCTTCCTCAATGTTGCAAGTCAACAACATATTTCCTCCTGCCGCATTTCTAGTTTCATCCGTGTAATGGGCTTGTTGTTGGTTCTCCTTGGCCATTCGTTTTATGCACTATGAGATGTAATGGCCGAAATTCTTTCAAAAATAGCACTGGACCTTTGACATGTCCTTTTGACCAGATCCAGCTTGCTGATTTTTCGAACTGCCTCTTCCACCTTGCTGATGGAAATTATAGTTGTTCTCTCCTTCGCTAGGGTTTGACCTTCCTCCTTGCTTGTTGCCTTTCCCATGCGTGCCTCTACCTCTTCCTCCATGAGAACTAGAGGTGCCATGGTGGGAATCTTGTCTGTCGTTGTCTCGAAATGAGACCTGAGCCTTGAATGCTTGCTCTAGAGAGGTCCAAGACGAACGACTCAGCCTCTGTTCATGTGTCTGCAACGAACCCATGAGCTCGTCTATTAAGAGGGTTGTTGGATCCCTCGAATCTTCGATTGCTATCACAATCAAGTCAAACTTGGCAAGAAAACTTTTGAGAATTTTCTCCATGATTCTCTAGCTCTGCACAATTTCTTTGTTCAACCACATCTGGTTGATAATGTTCGTCATCCGGGTGAAGAAATCACTCATGGAATCGGATTCACTCATTTGCAGATTTTCAAACTCCCTCCTGAGCATCTACAGTTTCACCAACTTTACCTTGTTGGTGCCCTGGTACGAGCTGGCCAGAATCTCCCAGGCTTGTTTTGCCTTGGTGACTGATGCGATCCGTGGGAAGATGGACTCCTCGATCGCTTGCATGATGTAGAAGAGGGCCTTCTGGTCCTTCTTCGTGTTCTCTTTCAACAAGTCCTTGTTTACTTGAAAGAGGGCGGCCAGTGCTGCTGCATTTGTCGACTCTGGGTAGCCATTCTCGACTAACTCCCACAGCTCCTAAGATTCGAACGAGATCTTCATCTGAATGCTCCAGTAATCGTATTTTTTTCCATTGAAGAACGAGACCTGCAACTGTAGGTTATTGCTGTTGAAAGCCATTTTGCTTTAGTCTCCACATCAAGGGATCAGTGGCTCTGATACCAATTTGAAGTTTTAATTAAAATTTTATTTGCAGTCGTCGGTAGAGCGCAGTGCAAAGTGCGAACTGCAAAGTGTGAAGTGTGAAGTGCGAAGTGCGAAGGAGGGAGGTCCCAAAGTTGGGTTGCGCATGGACCAAGGTGAGAATTCGGGTTGCACACGGATCAAGGTGCAAATTCGGGTTATGCACGGATCAAGGTGTGAAGTCTGGTTGTGCACGGATCAAGGTGCGAAGTCAGGTTGCACACGGATCAAGGTGCGAAGTCGAGTTGCGCATGGATCAAGGTGCGACGTTGATTTCCTTGGCTTGGCAAGAACTGTACGGGAGGAGAGAAACATTGAATCTAAATACGATATTTCAGATATAAGCTCAAACTTATAGAACCTGAAATAAATCGCACTAAGGCGATTTGTACAAAGAACAACAACAGATTTTAGCACATCGAGATAACTGCAAACCCTACAGATGCCTTAAACAATAGGAAATTTTATTTATATAAGACGAGGGTTACAAAAGCCCTCAACTGAGGAAAACTAACATCTGTAGGCTAAAGTTGCAGGATAAACAAAACAAATGTCGAGTCTACTGCTTGGACATTAAATAGATGAGCCACACTGCTCGTTGAAATGTTCTCGTCTCCTACTCTGTTGTTTCTCCAAATTTCCTCCCGCTCTCCTCTCTTTCTCCGCTCTCTCCACACTCATGTCTGAAGACCCGAATTGCCTTATATAGCCGCGAGGAGAGGAAGATAGGGGTTGTCCTTTGACAGGTTCTGACAGACCCTCAACTAGGGTTTCTGACCAATTGCCGAACTGGCATTAACCTCTGCGATGATCGGATCTGTCAGATGTCACATATGTTAAATGGTACGTGCGACGTCATGTCAAAATTTTTTTGGGATCCCTGACTGCGCGAGCACAGTCCAGTTGAGGCATGAAATCTGGGTTAATATTTCTAACAGTTCTCCCCTTCACGCCAACAACAAGTAGTTCCTCGTTCACGCTAACAACATGTTTTTGAGTGCCCGTTCTCCCCTTCACGCAAACAACAAGAAGTTGAATAGGTTTGTTGAGAGCAGTTCATATGATTTGAACTCTTATTAGTTACTATTTTACCAACTCTCCTATGTAACAAAAAATAAATAAATAAATAAATACTATTAGTCCTTATTGGGACACCCTATCATATTGTTATTTTAAAATTTACTATTGAGTCTTTGGTTGAAAAATTTTAGTGGTATATCTTTGGATTGTTATTTGATCATCCATATTCAAATCACCAAGAAAGAGGTCTCCATTATACCTCTCCAAAGTGTGGTTTGAGTTGTACTACCTATTGTATTTTTCCTTACTATTAAAAAAATAATAATATAGATAAATTAAAAAAATTTAAAGAATTAGTTAAGATAGTGGTGTTATCAAGGAAGTTAAAAATATTTTTGTATGTCATCTATTTAAAGAAACTAGAATGGATTTGTCTTGAAATGAATTTTAAGAGGTCATATGGTTAATTTAAAATAATTTATATTGAAGATTGTCAAAAGAAGGACAACAAATTTGTTAAGAGAAAACCCTAGGAACTGAGAATCCGTCTTTGTCTGTTTCATGGCTGCCACACATCCAGTAGCTTCAACTTATGCTAAAGTTATCGGAGCAAGGAATTGTGCTAGGGAAGAGGTCTCGCAAGTTTGTGCTAAAATTTTTCCACAAGGTAACAATGCCAATCCTGTTATTGAAATTCCTGTTACTGAATTTGATAATGCATGCAAGTGGCTAGAAGAGCATACCATGATAGGATGTTTCTTAGGTCATATCTCGAATGATACTTTGATCCGATCTTGGGTTCAGCAGTATTGGCAACCTTATGGCATTAAGATAGAGAATATCTAAAATTTGTCAAAGGGGTTTTTTCTTTTTCGCTTTGCTGATGCTCAATATGCACAAACAATTTTTAGTCAGGGTCCCTAGTATGTCTGAAGCTCTTTGCTTATCTTTCAACAGTGGTCCAGAGATTCCTCTATCAATGATGAGGCTTCTATAGAAGTGTTTGTTTGGGCTAAGTTCCCTTGCCTTTCGACAACCCTTTGGCCATTATTGCAAAGTATTGCTTCCACCCTTGGGAAGGTGGTCTGCTTAGAACCAAATAAATTTTATAATGTCTGCCCTAACAAGTGTGTGTGTGTCAAAGTTGATCTTTCCAAGGACCTTACTGAGTCTATTGACCTGAATATTGGTGACAAGATTTTTACACAGTGTGTTGTGTCCATTAATTTGCCCAACACCTATTACCATTGTCAATCAGCAGAGCATAAAATTAAAGTTTGTCCACTTATGGCTGATAAGTTTAAATCATGCAATGTTGTTGTTCCTCCCCTTGATCTAACAGTTCCAGCTCCAGGAGCCAAGAATCCTCCAGATGAATGGACTACAGTGACAAACAGGAAAAACCGCCCACTTAAGCAGTTAATATTGCAACGAGGTTCTAGTTCCAACCCTCCAGTACAATAACCTTCAGCACCACACATGCCAACCCTTATAGCTCAAACTGCTCCAGTGCAACTATCTCCCTTGGCACTAGGAGGGTCCCCTTCTATACCTGCTTCAGATGGAGTTTCACTACCTCTAGTATCTTCTTCACCCGATGATCTTGCTCCTTCCATTCTTAAGCAAGAGTTACCAGAGGATGTGTCATTCTCCAGGTCTCGTCGTTAATGTAGTCTGGCTCGTGAGGGGTTACATCAAGAAAAGATATGGTAGACCGACTTTCTTAGAGAAAATCATGAACCATTTCTTAGTAGTTCGTATAATTCCCTATGAGAGTTGGGAGATTCTAAAGATTTTTTTTTGAGGGAATGAACCTTGGTCGTCTATAATGATTTTTTTTTAGGGAATGAACCTCGGTCGTCTACAATGATTTTTTTGTCTTGGAATGTGAGAAGACTAAAATATCCAGTCTAAAAATATCAGGTCCATAGAGAGATTCAGAATGTTTCTCGCTTGCATGGTAGTTTGGATTTTTTATGTTTGCAAGAAGTTAAGGTTGTTGACTTAATTTTGGATAGTACTTGTACTTTTTCATGGTCGACAAGTAAGTTTTTTTGTTCCCATCATACTCCTGGTAGAGTAGGAGCTATCACTTTCATTTCTTCTAGATGACATTCTCATCTTGTCACATGGGGAGTGAACCCCTCAAATCAAGCAGTTTGGACTCTTTTTGAAGTTGGTGTCCCTTTTGTTTTGATTAATGTATATGCTTCTAATAATGCACCAGAAAGGTGTGCTTTATGGCAATGGCTTGCTCTTTCCTTGCCTGAAGTGATTTGGGTGATGTGTGGTTATTCCAATATGGTGGAGAAACTGATTGATAAACTTGGCTTGCTCCCTATGCATTGGAATATTGGTGAGTGGGAAGAATGGTTTTTTTTCAAAAATAAGCTTGGGTTGAGTGACCCTAATTCATGATTTATACCCTCTGATTTTCTTGATTCTATATGGTATACCTGGTCCAAATTTCAAGCTGGCAATGCCCATATTTTGAAGTGGCTTGATAGAGCTATGCTATCTAAACATTCTCATTTTTATTTCTATCACTTTTCAGCTTCTCTACCCTTTGTTTCAATTTTTCTTGATACCACCCTTTTTGATCATGCTCCCATTGTTTTTTCCATCTCTTGTTCTCCACCTCCGCCTCATCAGTTCAAGTCTCAGTTTTATATGAATGTTTTTTTTTTAAAACAAGCTATGTCTGCTCATATTCATAGGATTTGGAATCTAGTTCCTAGACCAACTGGAATTCATAGTAGAATTTCATGGTGGAATGAAGCTATCTTCAGAACAACTATTATTATCAGGAATTTAGGAGTTGAAGTTGCCAAGTGAAGACAAATCTTTAATGGAGCCCTTAAAGCTAAACTAGCTCATGCTTTTATCAGACTAGAAGCGAGCCCTCTAAGCTCTATTCTTCAAGCCCAAGTTGCAAGTCTTAGACATGAGCTTAAAAAAATTGAGATTTATGAAGCAAGGGAGCTCAAATTTATGCTCGACTTCACTGGCTAAAAATTGGTTTCAAAAGATTTTTTTCAAAAAATAAAGCCCTTGAGACAATCCATTCAATTCAATGCTATTCTGGATGCAGGGGTTCATTGGACTTCACTTCCTAATATTATTAAAGTTTTTTTCAAACATTATTAGAAAGTTTTTGCTTCTCAGGAGTTAACTCCTGAACGATAGGCTACAATTCAAGCTTGTTGTGCAGTTGTTCTTGATAAGCTTTCAACTCTTAAAAAGGAATCTTGTGAGCATCCTTTGTCATTGGATGATCTTGTTGAAGCCCTATCCAGGATGGCCAATGATAAAGCTACAATATTATATGGATTTCCTTGTGAATTTTATAAGGAGTATTGGGACATAGTTGGCCTAGATTTACTGTATGTTTATCAGGAAGCAATGATTTTTGGCTCTTTAGGTTCTATAATTAATAAGGGCAATATTAAATTCATCCCTAAGTAGGGGTATCCATAAGTGCTAACCAACTGGAGGCCTATTACTTTACTCAATGTGAGTTAAAAAATTATTGCTAAGGCTTTGGCCTTACGCCTTAGACCTCTGTTACCACTTATTATTTGTCTTGAGCAAACTGGGTTTGTGCAGAGTAGATATATTTTGGATAATGTAATTGTTGTTTGGGAGGGCATGTAATGGTCTAGAGCCACTCAACACAATACTTTTTCATCAAGATTAATTTTGAGAAAGCCTATGATAGGAAGGAAAGGAATTTCATCCTTACCATGCTTCAAGCTCTTGGTTTGGGGCCAAATTTCTTGAGATAGGTTAGTATAATTTTTGTGGATGCTTCAGTTGTGCTTACTTTGAACAATTGTCAGTCTAAATCAATTGGATTATTCAGATCTATCATATAGGGTTGTCCTTTGGCTCCTTCTATTTTCATATTGGCATATGAAGCTTTTGGATAACTTCTTGCTAACCAAGTGAGTCAAGGTAATATTAGGGGTATTTATTTACCAAGAGAATCTTCTCAACTTATAAATGGATATTTTGCAGATGATTTTTTTTTTACTCTTCGTGAGGATGAACGCTCGATCAAACAGGCTCTAGATTGTCTAGATATTTTTTGCAATGCATCAGGCTCTAACATTCAATGGAGGAAGACCTCATGCTATAGGAAATCCTCTTTGGACCTTCAAATCTAGATTGAAATCTTCCAATGGCATAGGATCCAACCAGGGAAGATGTTTAAATTCCTTGGCATCCCATTTGCTTTCCAAAGTTCTCCTGCTGTCTTGTGGAATTATGTTTTATAAAAAGTAGAGAAAACAAATTTCTTTTGGATCACCAAGAAACTTACTCTAGCTGGTAAGTTTTTGGTGTGTTCCAAAATTATTGCTTCTACTCATGTGTACTATTTGTCTTGTTGGGTCCTTTATCAAGCCTGCTATAAAAAGTTGGAAAAACTTTTAATGGATTTTATTTGGGGTAACTCATTACATAAATGAGGGTTTCATAGAGTTTCCTGGGAAATATTATGTCTTCCCAAAAAATTGGGAGGTATGGGATTGCATGATTGTCAAAGATAGATTTTTTCTTTATGTGCTAAATGGATTCTTCGAGCCTTAAATGGTTTTGAAGCTTGGAAAGTTATCATTCGGAACTGCTTCTCCACTAGTTTACCTCTTGGTAGGAAGACTTGGAAAAGTATGAATTTTAAATCCCTCCTAGTTGCTCCTATCCCAGTTCAAATTCAAGGCTCTTTTGTCATTCAAAGCATACGGAGGGCTTGGGAGAAAATTAAGCCCTAGTTGAGTTGGCTAGGGGATGGGCATTAGAAAGGTGCTTCTATTTCCACTTATAATGTTTGGTGGTCACTTTTTATTACTCTTCAAGGTTCCCCCCGTGCTTCCGTGCAAATGGATTCATGCTCAACGGTTCTTTAGGAAAGGAATTTCAATAGTGGAAGACGTTTTTTTGAGATATTACAGGGATTGGATCCCATGGGATGATTTCAGGAGATTGTTTGGTCTATGGCAATATGATAAGATTACTTATGACATTGTTTTGGATTGTATCCCATTTTCCCTTTGGCCCATGATCTGTAGACATTCTCAAAAGCCTTGGTGGTCTAATTGGGGATGGTTTAAGAAAACCCCACTTCTTACTTATAAACCTAAGTTAGGGTATGCTTGGCTTACTCCCAATGTCCCTATGGTTCAAAGACTCAATTCCTGGTGGGATCTTCTTTCCACTCAAACTCGTTAGAGTCTAAGATTTAAAATGGCTTGGGCATGATATATTGAACCCAAATAGGCTTTCTTTTCTTGGAGCCTCTTATCCTATGGTCTTCCTATTAGACAAAGATTAAACTACCTTGGAATAGAGAATCCTTCCTATAATTTTTACGATGCTCTAGAGGACCCACTTCATCTTTTTTGGCAATACAGGAAAGCTCGAATGGTCTGGGATTGGATTGAGACCTTCTTTCAGCCTCATATGGCCAGTTCACTCACCTGGCATCATGTTTTTCTTGGCAACCCACCAGATTTTTCCTTACCCTTGTTGGAAGTATGGAACATTCTTCGCATCAGTGTGCTCTTTCATATTTGGAAAACTCGTAACAAAATTCTCTTTTCTTAGAAGCATAGTTCATATGAATTTTCACTTGCTGATAAGTGCACAATTTACTCTGATTTTTGGCTCCATATTTTAGTTCAAGTGGAGAAATTTCATATAGAGGTGGAGCATATTAGCGCTCTTATGCAACACTAGGGTAATGCCCCATGTACGGTCATCCGAGTGCCTTCTATACAGCCTTCTTGATCTTGTATCTGATGGCATTGATGGTTTTGGTACAAGTGATAATGTTGGCATGTCTGGGGAGGATGGGTGGCTCATTTCAATTTCTTCTAATATCAGTTGTTAGCATTTGGCAGGTTATGGACATTCACCTCGTGAGCATACCTCCATGATTGACATGATTTAATGCATGCTTTTTGGTACTATGGTTGGTGACAGGTTTAACCATATTTTTATTGTTTTGAGTAACTACTCCACCTGAGTTAGTGTGACTACATATTGGAGTGTGCCTATCCACCTATTTTTTTTTTGTAAAGACTTGTAGTTTTAAATTAATTAAAATTTAGGCCTTTAAATTCAAAATAATTTATAATTATTAAAAATTTATAGATTTAAAGTGGTGATATATAAAGAATTTTAAAAACGTTTGTATGGAAGTTAAAAATATGTTTGTATGTTATTTTATTTAAGGAAAATAGAATGAAATTGTTCTTAGAATCGATTTTTTTAAAACTAAAAATTACTTAAGACAATGGTATTACCTCATGAAATTAAAAATATGTTTGTATGTCATCCTATTTAAAGAATAGAATGAATTTTTCTTAAAATCAATTTTAATTTTAAGAGGTTACAAGGTTAATTTAAAATAGTTTATAATTATTAATAAATTGATATATTTAAGGTGGTTTTATCTAAGGAAGTTAAAAAGGTATTTTTATGTCATCTTATTCAAGGAAAATAAAATGAATTTGTTCTTAGAATCGATTTTAATTTTAAGAGGTTTTAAAAAAAGGATAGATTTAATGTGGTGTTACCTAAGGAAGTTAAAAAATGTTTGAATGTTATCTTACTCCCAATTTCTTACTAGTTTGTTGAAAAACGATATACATGGATGAAGTAATTTGTTGTAATTTGATTCATGGGTCTTGTATGCTTTTTTGATTTCAATAAAAAATTTACCCTTTTTATAAAAAAATACTTTTGAATGTTATCTTACTTAAAGAAAATGGAATGAATTTATTTTAAAAATTGATTTTAAGAGGTTATAAGGTTTATTTATGATAGTTTTTTATTATTAAAATTTGATATATTTTAAATAATGTTATTTAAGGAAGTTAACTTAAAAGGAGGTTTGCATGTCATCTTATAATTGATCTTAGAATTGATTTTAAGAGATCATGAGCTTAATTTAAGATAGTTTTTTATTGTTAAAAAATGATAGATTTTAAGGAAATTAAATGATGCCCGTGGGTTTGTATGCCATCTTATATAAGGAAATTAGAATGAATTTATCTTAGAATTGATTTTAAGACATCACAAGGTTAATAATAATAAGGTATTATAGATAATAATAATATAATATTTTTTTAGGTTCCAATCCCACGGGCTTGCCCATGCAAAGACAGTAGCCCGATCCAATTCTTTTGAGTGGTGTGCCAGATTGATGACGACGGTGCAATCCCTGTGCGTCCGACGGTCCCCATCTCACGTCGGGTTACCATGTACCGAGACGGTGGAAGTCCTGGGAGCCTTCGTAGATAGTTTGAACCCTACCAACTGTGCTGGTAGTTACTAAAAATTGTGATTGTAACCATTGCTTCTATATACAAAATATATATATATATATATATATATATATATATATATATATATATATATTTTTTTTTTTAAATTCAAAGAAAGAAATGGCATTTGATATTATAAATTTTAGAATATGATTTAATATTAGTTCTTGAATAGAACTAATAAAGTCTTCATTATTACCTTTCAATTTTATAATTGTAATTTGCAAATTTCATAGCATTATAATTTAATGTGTATGAAAACCAAATTTAAATATAAAACTCTCCAGTTATCGAGAGGCCTAGGTTCAAATCTCTCCCCTCACATGTTGCGGATATGTTGTATATAAAAGGTTCCTCATCAAAAAAAAAAAATTAAATATAAATAAAACATAAAAATATTTTATACATTTACGTAACATGATACACTAAAATTTGATTGTTAAATATATTAATATAATTCATTATATAACATGATAAATTATAAATAAAATATATAATTTTAAATTAGTATAAATAAAACTTAATTTAAAAAAATAGTTAAAAGGTAAAGGAAAATTATTTATTTATGCATATATGATTATATAGACATAAAATTTATTTATTTTTCCCTTAGTAATTACTTATGCAAATTTGTCTAGCATATAATATGTTTCACATGTAAAATTATAGTGAGCTATAAAGATAACATGGCTAAGATCTCAAAAGAACATAGTGTTAATCATTATATATTTTTTTCAAATGCTAGACCTAACATTAAATCATTATATCTCTTTTTCAAATGCTAGACCTAACACTAATTTATCTTAAACTCATGCATGTAATCTTCCCTAATGTTAGTATCATCCAATCATTATGCACTATCATTTGTATCTTTAGAACTTATTTCCAAGGGTTCAATCTATTGGAATTAATGAAGTTTAAACTAGTGGCAATTTTATAAGTATCATACTTCTTCTTGTAACAATTGGAACTCTTCATATTTGTCTTGTATATGGTATTATTTATGTATCTTGCTTAGTGATATCATTGTATAATTACAAAGATATATATATATTAAAAATTGTTATACATTCTATGTATCTCTCCATAGCAATCATTGTACAATGCATATACTTTTTAAATAGAGTATTTTACTTA
Source organism: Wollemia nobilis (assembly GCA_028583015.1). Lineage (NCBI taxonomy): Eukaryota > Viridiplantae > Streptophyta > Pinopsida > Araucariales > Araucariaceae > Wollemia > Wollemia nobilis. Next base: position 64,215 of record JAQPPZ010008706.1, on the reverse strand, counting down.
CATTCTATTTACTAACATGATGAGATTTTAGGATTTACTTGAATAATTTAGATTAATGATATTTAAAAAAAACCATTCATATATATATATATATCTATGCAATCTGACATAAGATTAGGCTATTGGAATAGTGGTGAACCATCCATCTATCTTTTTTGCCTCAATAGATAGCTTTATATTGCAATCAAAATTAATAAATATGATCATTTTTAAACATAGAATAAAACATAACCCTTATAAAGAATAAAGATGTTTAACCACGTTCAATATGTTTCTATATTACATCCTTTTCATAACTCAAACTTATACTCTTCCAATTCCAATGGAAAGGGTATGAAAAATATCTACAACCATTTAATATTTTCTATTTTTGCAAAAGAAATCGATGTTAAAGTTGTAGAGAATTAGCTAGATTACACATAATTGTACTTCGAAGTTCAAAATATCTTATATGATAAGAAGATCATATTTTTCTTCTTGAGAGACATAATATAGATTCAAATAGTGGAAAATATATGTCAATCAAGAAAATAAGGAACATTAACATCAAAATATCCAAATCAATAATTTTATCAATTAAATCCACTAATTTTATCAAGGATGATTAGTACCTAATAGGATAAATAACACATCAAAAGTTAAAAATTATGACAAGGTGAAGGTTAAATTTATTAAGGACCACACCAACACCATCAATAATCTATCACCTAAATTGGCATACAAGATGGAAAAAATCAAGATCTTAAATTCTATCACATTTGACAAAGATACATTTAGAACCATTTTTTTTCTTAATATAGTTATACTTGGAGAAACACATGAAGGAGAAACATATGAATATGTGATAGAGACTCACACAATTTTTTGAAATAAAGGTATCCAAAACAAAAGCGGACCTAGCAAAAAATAATAATCTAATGAGTAGAAATTGGACCTAAGCTATATTTTTTTGGATAACTTATTTTTGAAATAATTAAATGACATAGTTATTTATTGCACTATGATTTAAAATTAGACCTTTTTGGTTAATTTTATCATTTTTATTCATTGTAGTATGTAAAAGATTCATTACAATGTTCTATTTTGAATTAGAATTACATATGCAATTAAATATATAGCATAGTACATGCCTTAAATAGTTAACTATTTGATAATAACAAATATTATTTGGTAGTTTTACTTAGTCCTAAATATGAGATGCAATTTTACATACCATAGTGAACTAAATAACTTTATTCCAACACCCCATCTCAATGACTATATCTAATACATCACAAGATTTAGTCATTAATACACTCACAAGCTATGACTATATCTAATACATCACAAGGTTTAGTCATTAATACACTCACAAGCTTTACTTTATAAGGTCTTATTGTCATTAGAGGTGTTATTGTCACTCAAAAAATAAAAGGAGACGAGAGACTTAATGTAGAATCTCCTAAATCCAAAACATAATGTTGAACAAAATTCTAGACTTCAACAAGAAGCAAATTATAACCAACTATAAAATTTTGTAAAACTAAAAGTTGGACCTAACTCCAAATTCTTTGACACCACTATATTGGACTTTGAACTATCCAAGCAATTACCCAAACTAACCAATGTCTCAATTGTGTTAGAATAAGGGAATATTCTCTTAAGTTTCACTAGGATAGACACTTGACTTTCCACAACTCCATGTGTCAGGAGAACTCTTAGTGGTGTCTTCATCAGGTCTAATGAGTTGTTGTAATCCAACGACTCTCAATGATCAACTCTGCTATTTATACAGAGTTGATCCATGAAATAAATCAATCAGTTCCACTCTTCTCTTCATCTTTTGTGCAATGCTTTGCATATCTATTGTGAAATTCTAACATGGTACCAGAGGAGGATAGATTTTTCTAGCATTCTCTCTTGAAGATTCTAGGATCTGGTTCTTTTGCTTTGGATATTTTTTTGGCTAATTTAGTTATGCAGTAGTCTCTTTTTTATCCAGTCTCCTTTTTTTTCTTTTCAGCAAAACCTTTATTTTTGAAAAATATATATTGAAATGTTTGAAAGCTGTGTTGAATTTGTACGTGAGGTATTTTTTTTTTTAATTTAAAAGCTCTTATTTTCTTCCACACCAGGGTTCCTGTGTATGGCGATATTCTAAAAGCAAGAGCCTTTTATTTTTTTTAATATTTTATTATTCCCTCTCTTTGATTTTTTTGAGCCCTGTCCTTTCATAATAGATGCTCTGTCCTGTAATATTTTTTAGTGGCTCCTCGACTTTGTTTTGGTCCGCAATGTCAATGCAATATTAATATTTTTTTCGCTTCTATTTTGAACGGATACTATTTAATAAATATCTAACCATCTGGTTTAGTTCAGTTTAGTGAGTGAGATTTGTTTTGATCCTCGAGAGAGGATCTCCTCGTCATTGTTGAAGCTTGGTATTTTTGTTCCTCCTTTTGGACGTATTCCATGTGGATAGTAGCTTCGCATAATCCTTAGCAGTGTATCTCCATGTATGAGATATCGATGTTCCAGGATACGATATTCTAGTTGTATAACCACGTGGAAGTAGTGCTTTACTTGGCAAAATAACTCCAACGATATCGATGTTTTGCTGGATACGGTGTCCCCACTATTTTCCATGTGGAGTGGTGCTACTCTTCAGAGAGTATGTCCAACTCTTCCAACTTTGTATTCTCTGATAGTTATCTCCAAGTCAGCCAAGCACTCTCTATCTTTGATGGTCTATTTATCTCCTCACTCTAATAAAAAAATTTCATTTTTAATTGTTTTGTTGTTCTATCTGGTTTGGATAATATTGATTCTGGCAGCTTCATTGTTTTGTTGTTCTATCTTTTAAGCTTGTTTTGCAGGTTCCCTGATTCATCAGACGAGATTTTCCTTTCGCTCTCCGCTCTGACATCTCCTGGTTCACGAAGTTCATATTCGAGAGGCTTCCTGGTACGTCAGATGACTGACTCTTTATTTTTGATAAGGCGCTATCAAATCTAACCTCTCCCAACACTCATATGAATTAAAGGTATAACTTTATATTTATTTCTTTTGTGATATTTACTGGTTTTTTAACCCGTCCTTGCAGAAAGCCCCTTTAGATCAGCTTGAGGTGTAGCATCTTCGAAATGGTGTATTCACAGCTTTATAGCTCGCTGGTTCTTCACCACATAAGCTCGCTAAGTCTTCAAACGATGTATTGGCACCTCTAAGCTCGTTGGTTCTTCACCCTCAGCTTCAAAGCTTGCTGGTTCTACACCCTATGCTTCTAGTCCCCTTTGTTCCTTCGGTCATATCCTTTTTAGAGCACCATCCTTTCAGGACCCGTATACTCCTTTTTAATCCTCCTTAATATTTTTTGTATAATATTATATTTCCTTCATTTTTGAAGGTCTTTCATATTGCCTCCCTTTCGCAAGAGCCTTATATTTCTATCAAAGGCACTTTTTGAAAAGTGAGTCAATATTGTAAAAGTTTTAATAAAAAAATATTTTTGGGGGGCTAGTGCAATTAATTGCACACTTGTCATTTTTGAGGGGGGTTGTATATTGTCTATCTTCTTCTTTAAATCATTTACTTCCTTTTAGAGTAAATTATTTAATAGGTGATAATTAGATATATTCAAAATATATTTCATTAAGCAAATTTTAATTCTCCTCTCAATTATCTTAAATTGTTTTCACAATTCTGGGTAATTATTAATTAAAGGGGAATTAAGATTTTTTTCTACCTTTAGATATATTTAATTATTCAATTTTTTTTTTGTTGGAAAAATTCTATATTATTTAAAGAGGTATAAGTTTAATACACCTTAATTTTATTTTTTTGTTTTTATAATTCTCAGCTTTATAATCTCAAATAAATTTTAATTATTTAAGGTGTTATTCTTCTTTTATTTAATATATCTCTTTTCAAAAAGGAAATATCCCCTAAGGTTTCTTTTTTCTCATAATATACTTAAAGAAAAATTTCAATATACTCTCTTATGTATGTTAATATTTTGGTATTTATCATTTCTAAGTATATTTAAAATAAAAATCTATAATTTTTTAATAAAACTTATGAGTTTTCCCTCAAAATATATTTTTCTATGTTCCATGTATCATTACCACTAAACACTTATAGTTTCCCTCACGTAAGGACGGGTTTTTTGGAGGTATTTGGTATAAAGGCCTGGCATATATTTTTTATTCATCCATTTATTTTTTTTTGGATATCTCTCTCACTTATAGTTTCCCTCTAGTAAGGGCAAGTTTTGAGACAATCCAAAATTATAAACTGGTTGAACTCTCTGCATTTCAAGCCTACAACCCTTGAAAAATTCTTCTTTATACATACAGTTTCCCTCAAGTAAGGGCGTGTATTGAGAGGAACTAAAAGGACTTGACATTTCTCAAGAAAACAATATTCGAACCTCAATTTACTTATAGTTTCCATCTCATTAGGACGGGTATATTGAGTTTCAGTATATTAAAAAGCTTCATTTTTTCCCTTAAAAATTTTGAACTAATAAAATTTGAAGTTCTAAGGGGGGATATATTGGTTAATTATAACTTCAAATTTTTCTTTTGTGTTAGAAAAAATATGAACTCAATTGAACCTCTCACCCCTCATAACTTTCATACTTGGAAACCTAAAATTTTAAATCTTATCTCTCAAAAAGGTCTTACTCATTTGTTAGAAGAGAAGCAACCAAAATTTGATAAAGAATATGAAATTTTTGTTCATAAAGTAAAAATGCGTGAAACGATGGGTATTATTAGCTCTATTTTTCATGAAAGTTTATGGTTTCATATTATAGATTGTGAAACTCCTCATGAAAGTTGGGAGAACTAACATCTTTCTCTCCCGAAGATTTTAGTAGTATTTTTGACTTCCTGACTAAGTTAAAAGAAGTTCTCACTCAATACAAAGGCAGTGGGAAGACTAAGACTTAAGAAGAATACATTTATCTAATCCTTTCTAAGCTAAATGGTGTTTTTAAAATTTTGCTACCACCTTTATATCTACCAAAGATGCTATTGGTGCAACCTTTAAAATGCCTTCTTTAGAATAATTTTGTGATAGATTAACTAGGGAAGAAACCAACTTGCTAGATATGAAATCTCTTCTTCTTCCTCTTCTTAAAAAGCCTTAGTAGCCTCCACCTCTTCTTAAAAAGCCTTAGTAGCCTCCACCTCTTCTAAAGAAAAATTCAAAAAGAAGGAAAAGACTCCCACAACCTGTACTCACTGTAAAAAGAATGGTCACTCTGCTAACAAATGCTGGAAAAGATTACAACAACTAGAGGTAGCTATGAAGAATCAAAATATAGAAAATAAAAAGCAAATAAGAAAAGCCCTTAATGTTTAAGGAAAAACCTCATATTCTTTCTCTAATTACTGGGTCCTAGATTCTGGAGCTACTCATCACATGACTGCTTCAGATAAGTCTTTCTCTTCTATCTCCTCTAGCTTTACTTATAGCATAGAAGTGGGTGACTCTTCCTTCATCTCTATCAATGGAAAATAGGATATATTCATTGATGGTGGCTCCATAAACAATATTATCTATGTTCTAGATATTACCACCAATCTCCTATTTGTCTATAAAATTTGTACTTCTATAAATGGGAAAATTGTTCTCTTCTCTCCAACAGGAGTTGAGATAAGAGATTTTCAATATCCCCATTATCTTATAGCCAAAGGGAATATTGATCATAACTCTCGTATTTTTCACTTCAAAGGTTTTCAAAATCTAGAAGGAGCCTCCTATTTTGTGGCTCATGGTGATCTTGAAAGTCAAATATGACATGAAATATTTGGTCATCTTAGTTACAACTACCTAAAGGATTTGCACACCCATGATATGATTATCCCAAGTCTCTTCTAGTAATGGATCTTGTCCTAGATGTGCTCTTGGAAATCAAAATCAAAATCCTTTCCACCCAAGTAGTTCTCTAAAAATGTCATCCCCTCTAGATTTAATCCATAGTGACTTAATGACCAACCTGAACCATATTTCAAAGGAGTAAAGTATGCTCTAACCTTTATTGATGATTTTTTTAGAAGGTCTTGGGTCTACTTCCTAAAATAAAAGAGTGATGCTCTATCCCACTTTAAGGTTTTTAATGCCTTAGTTTAAAATCAGACATCTTGCAAAATCAAGAAGATTCACACAGATAATGGGGGGTAATACTGTAGTAATGAGTTTTCCATATTTTTATCCAGTCATGGCATCATTCATCAACATTTTGTATCCCATAATCCTCAACAAAATGGTATTGCAGAAAGGAAAAACCAGACATTAAAAGATATGGCTAATTGTATGCTCCATTCAAGAGATTCCAAAAATGTTTTGGGTAGAAGCTATTAACTATGCAAATTATATTCAAAATTGAACACCTGATAAAGCTCTTGACCATTTAACTCCTGAAGAAGCTTGGTCTGGCTTAAAACCAGATGTTTTATACTTCAAGATTTTTGGGTGTACTTCTTGGGCTCACATCCCAAAGAAGAAAATAAAGGCTCTTGATAAGAAAAGCAAGAAGCTCATCTTTGTCGATTATTGTGAAGAATTGAAAGCATACAGGCTTCTTGATCCCTCAACTCGTGAGGTTTTCTTTCAAAGGAATGTCCAATTTGATGAAAAATTCCCTCAAAAAGATCCTCAAAAGCCCTTTTCCTCAATTGAGCCTTCTCCTATAGTAGAACCTCAATATTATGAAGAGCCAACTCTTGAAGTTAACTTGGTCATTGATAATCAAGATGAGGAACCTGTAACTCCATATCAATGTCTTTCAACTCCAACTCATTCCTATATGCCAAATTGGGCCCGCACCATTGTTAAAGAAGTTACTCCTTACATACAAAATCTTCCTTCAACCACATCATCCAACCCCATAGGCACTGGTCTTGTATGTCAGTCTATTTCCTCTGATCCTCAATCCTTCAAATAAGCCTTAGGTATTAAGGAATGGGATGATGCCATGGAAAACGAATTTTCTTCCTTGATAAAAAACAAGACTTGAGATTTAGTTCCCTTACCTAAAGGAAGGAAATTAGTTCATTGTAAATGGATCTTCAAAACAAAATATGGACCTAATGGAGAAATAGACAAACACAAGGCTCATCTAGTGGCCAAAGGTTTCTCTCAAATTGAAGTCATAGATTATGCAGAAACCTTTGCTCCAAATGCTAAAATAGATTCTGTAAGATTGGTTCTTGCTCTAGCTGCTTCCCATAAGTGGCCTGTATATCAAATGGATGTAAAATATGCTTTCTTACATGGAGACTTAAATGAAGAAATATTCATGGAACAACCTAATAGTTTCACTCAAGACTCCTCTCTTGTTTGTAGGCTCAAAAAGTCTCTCTATGGCCTCAAACAAGCCCCTAGAGCTTGGTATGAGAAGATGGACTCCTTCCTTCTTTCAACAAGTTTGTCTCATTGTGAGTCTGATAACACAATATATATTTAAAGAAATAAAGGCAACATCACCATTCTTGTTCTATATGTTGATGATCTTCTTCTCACTAGTAGTAACTTGACTCACATATAGACTATAAAAGACTCCCTCTCTAAAATTGAAATGATTGATCTAGGTAAATCTCATTACTTCCTTGGGATCCAAATAAGTCAAACCGATGCAGGTATTTTTTTGTGCCAACAATATTACACTCTAGATCTTATACATAGATTAAAAATGACATATTGTAAACCTTCTCCTACACCCTTTCAATCTGGCATTAATCTTAGAACTTCCTGCTCATCCCCTTTATGTGATGCAATTGTATATCGTCAACTTGTAGGGAGTTTGCTATACCTTACTCATACTTGCCCAGATATCTCATTTGCAGTTGGCCTCATATCCAGATTCTCTCATCAACCTCACTTTAGTCATTGGCAAGCAACAAAAAGGATCCTCCATTACTTGCAAGGCACTACTCACTTTGGGCTCTTCTACAAGGGAAAATCCATGGATATTATTGGCTACACATATTTAGATTGGATAGATTCAGTAGAAGGTAGATGTTCCACCTCAGGCTATATCTTTTTCCTTGGTTCTTCACAAATAGCCTGGTTATGCAAGAAAAAACAAGCAATAGCTCTATCTTCTATAGATGCAGAATATAGGGCAACAATTTTGGCTAGTCAAGAAGCTCTTTGGCTTCATAAAATTTTGAGAGAATTTGGTTTCACCCATGAGAAACCTATAACTCTTTGGTATGACAATCAAAGTACAATTCATATTACACGAAATCCACTTGAACATCAGCGAACCAAGCACATTGAGATACATATGCACTTCATAAGGCAACATATTCATAGTGGGGACATACACTTAGAATATATTCCAACTGAAAGCATGAGGATACGGAAGCAAAAAGGAAACTCCAAGTGCGATGCAAACCGAACTAAACTTAACGCTAAATCCTATGAATTGAAAGTGCATGAAAAGAGGGAAAGCATGAACGAATCGAAACGAAACAAAAGCCAATAAGGAAGACAACCCTTTTTATTGATATGTTTCAGAACTCGGTTACAATGCGCCTCCTCCCCTTCCAAGGGCTAGGAGCGTTAAATATACGTTCTTGTTACATCCATGGATGCCATTCCTTCTTCCGCGTGCCCACATGTAAAATGGGCGGACCAAATGTCACCGCCACTTGCGTTGATGAGTCTTGACTCCTTTCTGCTCCTCTAATGTCCAGATCCTACGTTCAAAGAAACAAGAAATAGTCAGTAGCACCTGCGGATGAAATAAAACATGCAATCCCCACGCCTTCGATTAGTGCATGCAAGATATAAATAAAATGATAACTAACATATATCCAAATGATCTAAAAATTTGATAGGGGCATCAAGACCTCACAAAGGAAACACTACAAATGGAACAGTCAGGAAATTCCTCACAGATTTGAATTCGCTCCGGGGTGGGACGAATAGACCTGCAACAAAAATGTCGAAAGGCACTGTCCCAAATGTCACATCTGGGGAGCTCCAAATCACCTGCAAAGTTGGGATTAGCTAATTGGGGGTGTTTTGGGAAGACCCAGATGGTCAGATTTCCCCAATCAGGCCTCCATTAATAGGAATTTTATGGGGGTTACCTGCAAGTTAGTAAAGGCGAACGAAGATAGAAACATGATCAAAATTGTTCAAAACAAGGTGAAATTTAAATGGCAACCTATCTAAGCAGCATAGAATTAAATGCAAGAATAACAGAAAAGAGATCTACCACAGATTTCCAATCGCTCCGAGGTAGGGCGATTAGGACTATAGCAGTGTGGGGGGCACCCAGGGGCAGGCCGCCCACCGTTTGGGGCCCGATTTCGGCACCAATCCACTTGGGATGGGTCCAAAACCTCTTGTGGGGTATTGTCGACAAATTTGGTGGGATATTGTGGCCAAATGTTGGGTTTTGGTTCTAGATTTGCGCTTCCAATAACCACCCTATGACCTCCTTTCCAAAAGAGATCAAGGATGTGAAAGGCACAACTCAAAAGGGTGTGGGTGTGAAAATAAAATGACAACACTTCGTTGCTCCAAAATGCTCCTTCTCTGTATATTTTGGGGTGAGGAAACTCACCAATTTATAGACCTGGAGGTCTCTTGAATTGGGCATGCAGAGGCGCCACTTGGCAATCATGCCTTCCCAGGGGGAAGGAGATTCCTCCTTGATTAGGGACTTCATGACTGCCCTTGTAACTGCCTCTAACGCTCGAAAATGCTCACCCACACTCCCATGCAATGAAGGAAGCGTTAAGTGGTGGATCTGAGCTGCCATTTGTCAAGATTTGACTTTTTTCCTGTCAAACCTGCTATTCGCCCCACCCTGGAGCGAATACTGCTATTCGTCCCTGGGTGGGGCGAATCCCAGTTTGAAATCGTCCCTGGGTGGAATGGGTATTGAGCAAAGTGCCTGAAGGTGCCAAATTGATCTCTGACCTTCCAAAACTATTGTGAGAGTGGTTAGGACCACTGTTTAACCTCTGGGGGCTGCCCTTGGGGCTGTGTGTGTCAATGCGATCAGTGTTTGCAGTCACATAATCGGATTGGTGCTATTTTGGTGTCTACAGATGCCCCTTTTTGGGATGCGTTGTGCAAGGCGCAGCGTCGAGCAAAAATAGATAACCAAAGCACTAATGATTAGGGTTTCTCAGTAACCTAACCAAATTTTGATGCCCCAAGTATGGAAAGGGCATGCATTCTTGAATCCTTGCTTCTGACGAGCGAAGGAACTTAATTCAAGTGTTAACCTTTTTCGGTGAGGTGTTACTTGATCTTGGACATTGATCAGTCATGAATAGGCAAAGGGCGCAACCTTTTGTCTGTGGGAACCTTGAGTTCATGATTCATGAAATGCCAAGTGATTGATCGACTTGTGATTATTGCTTGTTTACTGCCCCAAGCGGGAGCGTGATTGTCTTTGCCAATGATTCTTTCAATGCATGCCATTTCCATGATTGGGTGTGTATTTGTTGATTGGTGACTAAGTGTGACTACCCCCTCAAGCGACGAATCGATGAGGGAATGACCTACATGAGAAAAGTGATGAGTCGCTTGACCCAAGATGACTTAGGTAAGGGTGCCTTCAGATGTTTAGCATTAAATGTGTGTGCAGTTTTTTGACATTTAGACCTATTTTTGGTGGGTGTTAACCCTTTTGGTGACGCTTTTCGAGGCTAAAATTGGCAAAAATCCATCTTCCCGTGGAGCGGTCCGGCTATGGTAGCCTTCTTAGGGAGTAGGATAGTGACAATTTGTGACCCTAACATCTGTTTTGCATGCCCGAAATGTCAAGTGCAAAAGCACTTTCATCGGGCAAGTTTATTGTTTGTTTTTGGGTCATTTTGTTCATTTTTTTGATGTTTTTGAAATTTTTGCCCTGAATTCGTTCCTGGGTGGGACGAATACCAGTTTAGTATTCGTCCCAGGGTAGGACGAGCACTAACCAGAGCGCTCATCCCAGGGAAGAATGATTACAAGCTTAAACTGCCTATTTAAAGGCCAAAACTGAGTTTTGGGCTCATTTGCCTTCATTTTTCTTGGCGAATTGGAGCTCTGAGGAGGAGGAGGTTAATTCTGTGAAGCGAAGCGCTATCGAATTTCTCCCGACATCATGAGTGCATGAACCGGATCGAGCGGTGGAGCCAAAGTGAGACCAGTAAGTGATCCTCCTCGTTATTGCTTGCATTTTGTTGTTTACAATTTTTAATACCATAATTTATTGCTTCTTTTGTAGTTTGTTGTTGATTTGAAAAATGAAAACCCTGATTAACTGTATGTCGTTATGCATGACTTGTTGTCTTATGACTTAGGTAAAAACCCTAGGTAGACAAAAAAATTGAGTTCAAAACTTAGTTTAAAAATTTGTTTTTCTTTTTAGTTGGCTTCGTAAAAATGAAACCCTAGTTTACATGTATGCTGAAAAGACGTGATAACAGTCTAAAATTTGTTTCCTTTTTACAGTAAGGTAAACCTTAAGTAAAAGAGAATTTTTGTATTTTGTGCTATTTTTGTTACATGAAAACCTTAGGATAAACTGACCACGAACCCTAGTTTTTTCGGCTGGATTCATCATTTTTTTTTTAAACTTGATTGAAAACCCTAGGTAAAAACTGTCATGTTAATTTTGTTATGTTTGTTTTTTATTTTGTCTGTCAGTTTTAAACTTAAAGTACAAAGACCCTAAGACTGAAAAACTGTATTTAAAAATTTGTTTTTTGTTTTTTTGTTTATTTTTGTATAAAAATAAAAATTAATTTTTTTAAAACTTAGAGTATTTAGAATAGGTAGGAAATCGACAAACTGTTTTTGTTTTGAATTTTTGTGAATTTTGTTGTTTTTGAGCTGTACATTGTTTTATGTAGTGTTGTATATTCATGTTACTGTTTATGCAATTTTTCATGATTTTAATGTTTTTGTGTTGTTTTCTTTTGTAGGTTGTGAAGAGCCGGTATCGTGTGCCTACTATTTTCTCTGAAGCACGGGAGGCGCTAACTTTGGCTGACTGGGAGTGGCTTGATGCCCTTGGGCTCAAGCAGGTGACTCGGCTGGAGCTTGTGGTCGGGGATCGGGCCTATCTGATGGCCCTGATCAACTTGTGGGATCCTCGGACCAACACCTTCCATCTCCCAATAGGGGAGATGATAGTGACCTTGGAGGATGTCTATCGGATTCTATGGATTTTGATAGATGGATTGCCGATCAGGACGATGTCGTGTGATCAACGGACAATAGTGCTGACACGCTACTTCGGGCATGGGGCGGAGGTGGGTGTGGACAGCCCAGTGGAGAGGGCAGAGGGTGACTGCCAGATTGGTAAGATTCTAGTTCGATGGTGGCTGGAGAAGGGGGTGTTGGGAGTGAGGCACGTAGTACTTATGGGCCTCATCTCCAACATGCTGCTACCTGACTCGTCAGGTGCGAGGTTCCCATGGAACCTGTTGGATGTGGTCTATCGGTTGGTGGAGTGTTCGACGCATGAGCCTTTGATCATGAGGTGGGGACAGACGCTGTTGGCATAGCTCTATGGTGAGCTGTACGAGGTCCATTATCGGAGGTGAAAGGGGATTAGCTACAGCTATCTATTGCAGAGCTGGGCTTGGCAGCACATAGCGGTGGAGAGGCCGATGGGGTTACCATGGATGACTCGGGCAGAGATGGTGGATAAGGATATAGGTTACGTGGCTCTGTGGCGGTGGTCTAAGGAGCAAGGATAGAGTCGGCGGTGGGCAGGTGTCGTAGGGCACTATGCTGATGCCTTCGCTCGGCTTGCTCTGGGGAGGTGTTCTGGCGCCCCTATCGGGACTGTCCAGCCTGGCTTGAGGTTGAAGAGTGGCTCTAATGGGTACGTAGGGGGGATGGCTGATTGGGTGACATGGGACCGAGCAGGAGTTCTTCCCTTATAGTCGGGTGACATGATAGTTTGGGGTGTGCCAGGGGTTGCTTGGTGAGCCCGTGGTCTATCGACGTCGAGGGGACGAGAGGACTCTAGACCGGCCAGTCATCGCGCCACTTGGCGAGGATTCAGATGCGATGATTGACGTCCCGGATGTGGACGATGTCGGGACTACCGTAGAGTATGACCAGTGGTGGATACTACGATGATGGCGGGGAGAGGGGCCACTAGGAGGCACGGAGGCAGCAACAGTAGGCGAGGAGGGTGCCGAGGCACCAGGAGATGATTGGGGAGCTCCGTTGGAGGATGCGGACATGGTGGAGGTGGATGATGTGGATGTGGATCTTGGGGTTCCGGATCATCCAGAGATGCAGGACGTCACGGAGTAGTGGGAGCCAGAGTAGGCTGCTATTCCAGAGATGCCAACGCCTCAGGCAGTTTTGGAGGACATGGAGTCCGGGTTACGCATTGAGAATGCATGATTGGAGGGGCTACTGCGGAGGCACGATGAGGAGCTGGGGGATGCACTACGGGAGAGGGATCTCTTGCGCATGTAGCTAGTAGAGCGAGAAAATGCATGGGCTGCGTACCGTCGATAGGATGGGGATACCGATGCTGCATGGGAGAGGGATCTCCTACGGATGCAGCTAGCAGAGAGGGATAGGGCTTTGGCGCAACATGATGAGAACTTGGCTATGTATCACCAGTGGGAGATGGACTTGGTGCGGCAGCGGTTGGAGCTAGAGGCAGAGATTAGCCACCTCGATGGGTGGGTCCCTACGTTCAGCGGAGGTGGATCATCACGCCGCTCGAGAGGGAGCGATACTGAGTAGTCAGCATCCTCTCGATGCAGGCAACTGGATGAGGGGGCTCGAGTAGGCATGATGCAGGGGCTAGCAGTAGCCACCCTGAGGGGTCTCATAGGACCCACACCATGGGGGTAGTTCCCGTCGCACCGATCCTACGTGATCATGGTGGCCGATGCCCTAGGCTTGGGGGTTTTTGAGCTTTTGGCTTTTTGCGGGGTCAGATGACTGGTTATTGTAGCCTGCGGGTATTTTTGATGATATATATACAGATGACTTTATTTTATTTATACATATGTCATGATTTGATGTTATGCATAGTGATTGATGAATGTGTATGTATGTATGTTAATTTACATTGATGGATGCATATGTTATGATGAATGCAAATGTTTCTAATTTATATGATATGCAAATGGAATGGATGAATTGAATTTTGTGATTTTTGGTGGTGGCACCATAGACTGTTTAGAACTTATGGCTTTTTGTCCTAGGCGATTGTTGTGGGAAATGACTTTTGTTGTACACATGCTATTTTTGTATTTTTTGATGACAATGCGAGGATGAGGGATAGCACAGTTGGTTTGGAATGTAGTTAAGGTTTTCTGAGACTCAGATGTTTTAACTAACTAGCCATGACTGTACTTTATCTTACAAGACTTGTGAACAAGGTATGAATCGGACTTGTCTTTGACCAAGTTATTTCACATCCCTGTGTGTGCAATTGAGTTCGTTTATGTGGTATTTGTCGGGATACCGCCAGTGCCAGATAGGCTGTCAACCAAACCTGTACTGAGGATCACCCGATTAGCTCCACCAACTTCCTTTGTTGTATTTAGTCAGATTAATCTACGGTGCTATCTAGGATACCATAAGCTAGCTCATCCACATGCAAACATTGATCTGTACACGAGTTAATGTGACAGATATATCGTCATGCGGGAGGTTCCCCACCAGTGACCGATAGGCTATCCACCAAACCAGTACTGAGGTTTACTTCATGACCTTCTGAATGTTGAGAGTTCCAGGGATTCAAGTTCGACTCCCTTCTTTTCTTCAATTATATTGGGATACTTGCTCTTATATAGTGATAAAAATCACTGTTTATTTTTATATATATATATATATATATATATATATATTTTCTTTTGAGCAAGGGATTTGAATTTCGAGTGATGAGAATCACTATTGTATGTGCCTTTTGATGTATGCACTTTGGTGGTGATGTCAAATTTTTGGAGTTTTGACTTTTGCAAAATTTTATGACGTTTGCAACTTTTTGAGAACTTGGGATTCTTGGGGAATTGGGTAGGGAAGATGCTTGTCCTTTTGCCAACTCTCAGCATTCTTGGGGTCATTCGCACAGGGGGATGAGCAAGATAACCATTTCGCTTATGGTGACCTGGATTGCTTTGCAGGTTTCATCTTTCATTCACACAACTTGGGAATTTTTATGTGTTTTAATTTGTGTTGGGATGCTACGTAACAAGGTGTGATCCAAGTAGAACTCTACCTTTGTAAAATCTGTCTGACTTTGTAAGTATGTGGCTAGAAAGCTAATGACATCTGAATGACGAAAACTCTAGATACATTTAGAAGACCACTGACTATGATATAGTAAAAAGAAGTAAATGGCATTGATTTTTGATGGACTGCTTATAGAATGGAGAAATGTGGAACAAGATGGATTGGCGAAGTAATTACAGTCTATGGTGCCTTGACTTGTATGACCACAAATATGCAATGTATGGATGTTATGCTTAATGCAACTATTATTTTTGTGTTTTTGATAGATTGATTTTTGTGAGTATGAAGATGAGATGCAAAAGAGCTCTTTATTGTTGTGATGAGGTTGAGCATGCCTGAAAATGAGATGCAAATTTTTGTTATTTTTGATGATTTTATTATTTTTGAATTTTCTTATTTTTGACCAAGCGATTGTGGGAATCCTTGGAGCTTTTTGGTTTGACCAAAGGGGTAATGGGCACCTTTGGGGAATTTTGGGGATGACCAAGCGATTTGTGGGAATCCTTGGAGCTTTTTGGTTTGACCAAATGGGGGCATCCTTTGGGGCATTTTGGGGATGACCAAGTGATTTGTGGGAATCCTTGGAGCATTTTGGGTTGACAAGTGATTGTGGGAATCCTTGGAGCTTTTTGGTTTGACCAAAGGGGTAACGGGAACCTTTGGGGCATTTTGGGGATGACCAAGCGATTGTGGGAATCCTTGGAGCTTTTTGGTTGGGTTGTGGCTCTTCTAGATATGGAATGGCCACAAATGACTGATGTTCAAGGGTTCTAGTTCCTTGATTCCATCAAGAGAGGCTAGCCGGTATGTTCCAGGTCCTATTTTACTATCAATTACATAGGGACCTAACCAGTTTGCCGTGAACTTGTCCCTTAGATGGGGCGGCAAGCTAGAGTTCTGTTGGTTCTCTTTTAAGACCAAGTCACCAACCTGAAAGTCCCTCAGGTGAACTTTCATGTTGTATGCTTTCTTCAGTCGCTCTTGATAGATACGTAAATGCTCGAGAGCATTAACACATCATTCATCGAGCAACGTAAGCTGGTCTAACCGGGCCTACCACGTAGTGTCATCATCGATGAACTCTTGCATTGATATGCGCAGGGAAGGAATTTCCAACTCGAGAGGCATGACAGCCTCGGAGCCATACACGAGCGAAAATGGAGTTGCCCTAGTGGGTGTCCGAATGCTAGTGCGATAAGCCCACAGGGCAAGTGGGATCTGAATGTGCCAATCCTTATGACTGTCTGTGACTATCTTTTTGAGGATGGCAACTAGCATTTTGTTTGACGCCTCTGCTTGCCCATTTGCCTACGGATAATAGGGTGTTGAAAAATTATGCTAAATTTTGTACTTTGTGGTCAAAGCACGCACATATTTGTTCTTGAATGACGTCCCATTATCCGAGATGATCTTGGATGGAATACCAAAATGACATATGATGTTATGTAAAATAAACTCCGCAATGCGGGTTCCAGTCGTAGAGGTAAGCGAAACTGCTTCCACCCATTTGGTGAAGTACTCTGTGGCCATTATGATAAACGTGTGATGACTTGATGACGTAGGGGAGATCTTACCGATTAGATCTAGGCCCCACTATGAAAATGGCCAAGCCGATTGGATCGGCTGCAAGGCCTAGGAAGGTACGTGTGTCAAATTAGCATGGTGTTGACATTTCATGCACTTCCTTACATATGCGCAACAATCTCACTCTAAATATGGCCAATAATAGCCCATGCGAAGAATGCACTTTGCGATGGCCATACCACTGAAGTGGCCACCGCACGTACCATCGTGCGCTTGGGCGATCGCCCAAGTGGACTCTTGCTGGTCCAAGCAACGAAGGAGGATTCCTTCGTAGCTGTGATGGTACAAAATGTCTCCTAACGAGACATACTTTGCCTCTTTCTACTTGAATGCTCATTTTGTGGCATGCATCAATCCAAGTGGGAGGTTACCTAACTTGAGGTAGTCCCTTATGGGTGAATACCAATCCTGCTGATCAGAAGCCTCGATGGTATGAACAACCAATCCCTCTTGAAGTTCATCCCTAGCAAAAGCTGAGTGGGAAAGAACTTGTAAGAATAGCGTTGTGTTGCTATTAAGGGGAGTAGGGGAGAATAAGGACCCCCAATTGGCATGATTCAGACGATCGTGGATTCGAGAGAACCTATCTTGAGGTGGTTCAATCTGGATCATGTGGATTCCTGGCGTTAAGTCAGAGCTTGCACGCTCCATCATGGATTGCGATAGTGTTTTGACTTGAATGGTTGTCATATCACCAGAAATGTCTTGCGGGATTAGTGACCCCAAGGAGGCCATAGTGTCCGCAAAATGATTCGATGATCGAGGGAGTGCCTCGATGTCATACCATTCAAGTTGTGCTAGGAATTTGTCCACAAGGGCTTTGTAGGCCTACAGAATTGGGCATTTACATTGGAATACCCCTTTGACTTGGTTGACAATTAACAACGAATCACCAAAGATGTTCAATCATTTGATGTTCATGGTGATTGTTGTCTGAAGACCTATGAGCAAGGCTTCATATTCGACATTATTGTTGGTGCACGGGAAGTCTAATTTAAATGATAGAGGCATTGGAGCCCCTTGCGGTGTGAAGAATACAATTCTCGTGCCACCCCCTTGCTCACATTTAGAACCATCAAAAAATAGGGTTATGTCGGCCTGTGACTCAGGCTCATCAGAATCTGGCAATTCTGAGACATGGAAGACCCCATCATCGGGTAGTTCTATGACCAGAGGCTGATCGTCTTCGAGAGGAGCCTCTGCTAGTTGATCGGCTATGACTTGTCCTTTGATGGATTTTTGTCCAATAAACTCTATGTCAAATTCCATCAACAACATGATCCATTTCGTCGTGCGGCTACTATGATAAGTACGACTCATCATGTACCACAATGGATTCTCCTTAGACACAACATACGTAGTGTTGCTCAACATGTAGTGGCATAGCTTTTTGGTAGCAAACACCATTGCCAAGCAGAGTTTCTCAACGTATGCATAGTTAAGTTCATAACTGACTAGGGTGCGGCTAAGATAGTAAGTAGCCTGTTCTTTGTGAAGTTCATTTTTATGGGCTAGCATGGTGCCCAGTGCCACCTCAGTAGCTGAGATGTATAAGTAGAATGACACTCCTGGTCTAGGTGGTGCCAATACTGGTGGCGAAGCCAAGTATTGCTTAATGTCATCAAAGGCTGACTGGCACTCGTCATCCCAGTGAAATGCTACCCCCTTATGCAATAATTTGTTCATGGGTCGGCACTTGTCAGATAGTTGTGCTATGAAGCACTTGATTGACGTGACCTTTCCCTACAGGCTTCTGAGCTGCTTGATGGTAGTTGGGGGAAGCATTTCAAGGATTGCCTTGACTTTGTTTGGGTCCACCTCGATGCCTCGCTTTGAGACTATGAAACCCAAGAGTTTTCTAGATGTGATGCCAAATACGCACTTCTTGGGATTCAAGTCTGACTTTATGTTCCATGAGGCGATCAAGGATCTTGCTTAAGTCATCGAGATGATCTGGGCGCAAAAGAGATTTGGCCAACAAATCATCCATGTAATCTTCCAAAGTTTTATGCATGTAATCATGGAAGATGTACGTCATGGCACGTTGGTAGGTGGCGCCAGCATTTTTAAGGCCAAAAGGCATGACCTTATAACAAAATGTCCCCCAAGGCGTAGTGAACGCCATTTTTAGTTGGTCCTCGGGATTGATACGAATCTGATTGTATCCCGAGAAACCATCCATGAGGGAAAGCATTTCGTGGCCCATTGTAGCGTCTACCAATGCGTCGATGCTCGACAAGGGGAAATCATCCTTAGGACTCGCTTTGTTTAGATCTCAAAAATTAGTGCATATGCGAATCCTCCCGTCAGGCTTCTTGATGGGTACCATGTTGGACAGCCATGGTGGGTAATCCACGGAGATGACAAACTGTGCATCCAACAGCTTTTGCAATTCATCTTTGACCATCAAGGCCACTGTTGGGTGCATCTTGCATAGTTTTTGCTTAACTGGCTTGACTGTCGGATCAAGCGTTAGATTATGCATGACTAGCTATGGATCTAGCCCCGACATGTCTCTGTAGGACCATGCAAAAACCTCCTTCTTCTCTTTGAGAAGGGTAATGTAGTCGGCTTGCTCTTCGAGGGATAAGCTTACCCCCAGCTTGATAATCTATGGATTCATTGGATCAGAGCCGATGTCTACGTCAGTCGTCTCCTCGATCGACATGTGGGATCCATCCTCCAACTGGTGTGGAGTTGGGATCAAATGGATATCATTTGCTGAGTTTAAATCTACGTTGGGAACCTCGGGTTCCTCTTCAGCATGGAAGATATCCTGAGTTGGCCCTGGGGTGAAATGAAGCATCTCACCGAAAGGCCAGTACTCTGATGGGGATGGAGGTGAATTGACGCGATCCCAGTCTATGGCATCTATGTCTAGATACAACGACTGTGCTGGATCGGCCGGGTTATGGATGGGGGTGGTTAAGTCAATGGAGATCATGTTGATGAAATGATTTTGGTCTCCATTACCGCGGGTGTGGTGACTCAAACATTCTGGATGTTCTCTGTGCTTCGGGTCTGGCTCTGGAGGTATTGGCACGAATGGATCGGCCCTATGTGTGGATAGGAAGACAGGGTCTGCCCTTGGCACTGATATCGCTATAGGGTCTCTAGGCGGAAGGTATTCTTCGTATGCCCAAAGTGGCGGATTCAACACTTGTTCCCACCGCGTTGGGTCTACGTACCACTCATGCCCTGGCACTATGTTTAGTTGTTCAAATATGTCATTAATCTCTAAGGGGTATTGTTGTTGTCGCATATGATTGAGATAGGCCATCTCAGTTTCATCTTCATAATCGTTGTCGGAGATCCAAAGGCCTTCATTGGCTCCAACAACTGTTTGCGACATTAGAGGCTCGTCTTGCTCGAGCAAATTGATCTGGCCCCATTGGAGTTGGTCCGCTCTTTGCGGTGGGGCCTGATTGCCTTGTGGTGGCACTTGCTCGATGGGAGCCACCAAAGGGAACATTGCCAAGAGGCTTTCTTGATAATCATCCATGGGGACCACTTGTGAGTGATTGCTATCTGATTCGAAGGGATCCCATGGTGCTACCTCATATTCTGACTCATCCTCTGAAGATCCTTCCTGCTCTTGTCTATACCCCTCTTGTATGTGGGTCCTCAAACTTTCTCCTCTCTCGAGCGAAGGGAAAGGGTTGTTGAGGTCAACAAGGTTGGTTGTTAATAATGGGAGGTAATCCCCCAGTGTATATGTTGTGTTAGGGTTGGCATATGGATCTAATGCCAATCCCCCCTTGTTGCCTATCCCTAGGCCCTGCATGTTCTCTACCAAGATGTCCAAGGGGAGGGGGTGGTTGAACCCTACTCCTGACTTGTCGTATGGCATTTGGTATCTTGGTTGGCAAAGAACACGCACTCCTTGCTCATATCTGCCTAACCCATATCCATGCCAATTGCATTGGCCAAGGTATCTCAAAGCGAAGTCCGGGTTAGACAAATAGTTGACATCTTTTGCAAAGGGCTCTTCATCTTCGTCCTCTTGCATGCATGGTTCAGTACCATGATCAAGGCCCCCATACACAAAGTTTGTCTGATTCGGCGGGTAGCCTAGAGGAACAATGGTACCGATGGGGAGGCGAGGTCTCCCCATGTCCTGCATGGACTCTAGTGTGGGTGTTGCTACAATATTCCACACCAGATACTCCCCTAGGCCCGTATTGGCCATTTCAATGGTGATTGTTGGCGATTGAGGGGGAGGGAACGAAAGTTCTTCCGGAATCCACTCCATGTCGGGTGGACTAGGAGCCTCGACTTCCATTCTGCTAGGCATCTCCTCAGTAGAGATAGTTGATACTGATGGCGGTGCCTCTTCCATGGGTTTCTTCCCTTTGTCCTTCTGTGCGGCCATCGTAGGTGGCATTGTTGGTGAAGGACTAGCCGATGAAGATGGACCCGACTATGGTTTTGATGGACTTGTCAGCGGGGATGCCTATGGAATCGGACCCTGTCTAGATGGATTCAACTAAAAATCCAAATGCATTGATGGAAGGGTCGATTGCGGCATCAGTTGCACCGCATTGCAATACTTGAAGGGTTCTAAGTCCGTCGGGACTACATGCACCTCCCCTTCAAATGTATACTTCAAACACTGATGAGCTATCGAAGGGACACACTTCATGTCCCTGATCCATGGCCGACCCAGCAAGATGTTATAGGCCATCTCACCTTCCAAAATATGGCACAATGTAGGTATAGTCTTTTGTCCCACTTGGATGGGTAGGACGATTGTGCCAACTATTGAGCATATCACATCATTGAATGCTCGTAGAGTGTAGGTGGAAGCCGTGATGTGAGACGCTGGCAACTTCAGATGTTTCAATGCTGGTTGTTGTGATGATATTGTTGGATGAGCCAGTGTCTACCAACACCCTCTTATACGGAATCCCGTTGACCCACGCGATAACGTGCAGGGGTGGATCCGCCATGTCATCAGCCATCGATTTCACTTCGTCTTCTCGAAAGGTGATGACTGGCTCCGTGCATCGTTTGACATGCCCTACAAAGTTGTTGAAGGAATTTGCTTCATGGGGCTGCAACTCGATGGCTTTCAATATCTCCATTAGAGCCTCCCGATGGGGCATTGATTGTTGTATGAGCTCGTATATGGAGAGCCTAGCCGACATGGTCCTCAAGCTCTGAGTGAGTTTGGTCTGAATTGTGGCCATGGGTCTAGGCGGAGGAGGTTGTGTAAGGTGTTGTTGCGGTTGTGACATTGTTGGCACCTCACCTGTAGTCACCATGGGGGCAGCTACACTCGGATACCTCCTATTCCGAGTCACTATACTGATCATCCCTACATACCCCTGCATGGGGCAGTTCTATGTGACCTCATTGACTTGTAGGGTCTTTGCCTATGCATCATGGGCAGGCAAGGGGTCCTTAAAGACATCCATTTGTTGGTTGCTTGGTGCCACGGGATTATCTACCGCTAATGTCTTGTTATCAATTAGGTCTTGCACCAAGCCCTTAAACTTCCAACAGGCATTAAGGTCATGTCCCTTCCGCCTATGGAACCTACAGTACAAATCCTCCCTGTAGCCCTTAGGTTTTGGCACGTTGGGATCTATGGGTTGAATCTCGGGTAGGTTGATCAAGTTTACCATTGACAAGCGATCAAACAGGGAGTCTCTGGACTCTGTGTAAGGTGTGAATTGTCGCCTAGGGCGACGCTACTGATTTTGCTCTTGCCTCTAATTTTCTTGGTCATAACTGTTAAGAGGCACCGCTTGATAGTTAGCCTTTTGGGGCTATGTTGCTTGTGCAGGCTTAGGGATGTTGATAGCAACCTGATTGACCATAGTGGGTTTCTGTTGCATGGTCCCTATTTTGGTGTTCTTAGACCATTCTTTCTTCTTCGGCTTGGCTATCTCGCCATCCTGAATCTTGATCTCTTCAATGATTCTGGCTTGTGCCAGAGCTTCTTCTAAGGTGGCATATTGCTGCAGCTGCAATAGCATAGAGATCGATCTCAAACAACTTTTTGAGAACATTTGTGTGAGGTCGGACATAGGAGGGAGGTAGGGTAGCTTAGAAAGCAGAGTCCTCCATCGATTCCCATAGGCCACCATGGTTTCTTCCTCATACTTCCTGAGGCTGGCTAAGTCGCTTAGTGATGCCTTCTTCTTGGTGTTGAAGGTGAAGCATTCGAGGAACGCATCCACTAGCTGATCTAAGTTGCTAATGTTGTGCTTGGGCAATTGAGTAAACCAATCCGAGGTAGGGCCCACGAACGTGGTGATGAATGTTCTTAATAACAAAGCATCATTATCCTGAATGCCAAAGCATTGGCTCAAGAATCTAGTCACATGCTCTTGGGCATCCTCCTCACCTCTAAAGATTGCCAACTGAGGCAGCTTAAAGTGTTCAGGGTAAGGGGGTGCGAGCACTGATGGATGCACCGGATGACTACAGAGTTGGCATAACATGGGATTTTGGGGCCCAGAAGTCTTGGTTTCCATAGACTCCAAATGCTCTAGCAACGCTTTATATGCATCGAAAGATTTAATCTCTTCCTCTTTAGTTTGCTCCCATTGTGGGTTGTGGGAAACTTGAGGCCTATGGAGGGGTGGCCGGATAGCAGCCCCTCCGCCTTGATAGGGCATTTTGGCCCACTCTTCTTCTTGTTCATACTCCTCATAGGCTTCTTGAGGAGTTTCTGGGTGAGACCTATGACCATGGGTGGGTCCCCACGGAGGGAGCCCATCATTGTTCCTGGGAGTGGTCTCCCGCTCAGGTCTAGGAGGTCTTGGAGGTAGCACTTGGTAAGGTCATGGGGACTTGTCTCGTACCAAGGGGTTGCACCTCTCATATGGTTCTACCCTTTGGGTGCGAGGGGTTGGAACCCTCTCAGGCATCGTGTTATGGAGCAGCTCATCTGTTTGGCATCGAATGCACTCTTTGCTAAGGCGGTATAGATGCTCTAGCTGCTGTTGGTCTTGCTCAAGCTACGTAATCTACGCTTGGTGGGCAGCATGTCTGGTGACTGCCAGGTCGATCTGTTCCACCATATTGAGTCTAGGAGGCCTAGATGCCTCTCCTATGCATTTATCTCGATCATGGTGATCCGAGATCTCTATAGGTCACTTCCCTCTATCGAGGTTGGCGACATTCACTCGAGGCTCCGGCCTCGAAAGGTGGTTTTGGTAGATAGCAGGTGCAGAGGTGCATTGCTCCCATGCTATGTATTGCTCTTGAGGAATGTAATGGTCTTCCTCATGCTCCCTTTCGTATATGTGAAAGGGGCGGGCAGAGTTGGCTCGCCCTGCTTGAAGAGCCTTGTGCTCTGGATTTGGCCTTTTGTTCCTAACAATGATGGGGGGTAAAGGAGGGATGACATAATCATGTGGCCTCTCCTCATGGACCCTATGCTGCTCTAGCACTTCATCACGCGGTGGCCACTCATATCGAGCTTCTAAGGGAGCCTTCTTGTCTATGTTGAGTGCCACGTGTAAGGACTCCTCCTGAAAGGGGCTATGATGAATGGGCGTGTCCCTCAAAGGGGTGCCTCTATAGTCCCATTCTGAAATGGAACGATGTGGACTCTCTTGTGGGTCAGGCCGCCAAGGCGGTATGACCAAGTCCTTGGGGCTATAGCGGAGGCGACTTGTGCCCCCTTGTACACTCTCCACAGCTTTCGCCCTTGATTGGGCTTGGCTACGGGTGTACACCATGGTGGTGTTTTTGCTACCAGATGCATAGATTTTTATTTCTTTTTATGATTTTTATGCTACACTAAATAGAAAATATCACACACGCAAAGCAATGATTATCTCGTTTAAATATTAAAGGTGTGCCTTAAAACCTGGTTTAATGTGTTTTGATTTTGTTTTGAAAGCTTTTGTAAAGGATGTTTAAATGCAATATGATGGCTCTTATGACTCCCAAAAATGGTCGCCCCTTCGATATACCATTGCCAGGCCGATATACCAACCTCTCTATATACCCGCCCTTACGTGAGGGAAACTATTGGTACGTGAGAGCAGATGGTACGTGGAACATAGGCGGTACGAAAGGGGGATCACCCTATTTTTGACACCTACCATAGAAGACTTATCCTCATGCACTGGGAATCACCCCAGCTACACTCGGTCAGCTTTCATCAGGATTTACGTCTAGCAACAGTAGCGATCGAGGTTTATGAATGCAAAATTCAAGCCAAGGTGGTGATGAAATCCACCATTGGTCTTGATCAAGGGCTGGGGTTTTACGACCAGCTCCTTGGTGTTTATGTTGCCACGTGATGTGTGGGGTTCTTTTTATTTTGCATGAAAGAAAATAAACATACAGTACAACTTTCTTTAAACATGCAAAAAAACCAGAAAAATAGAAAAAGAACAACAAAAAATGACAGAAAGAGTTCAGGACCCTTACCTCTTCTCTGCCCAAATCTGCTGGTTCTGAGTTTCTATCCTGAAACTGCATAGACAGATATTCATCTCGGGGAGGAATGAATTACAAGACTGTATTCATCACAGGGTGGGGCAAATGCCCATTCGTCCCTGGGTAAGACGAATTCCAGCTCTATATCCGCCTCATGCTGGAACGAACAACAGTCCAACGTTTGAAAACTCGGTACCTGCAAGCAAAAACAACCAAGTTTTGATCAGATCTCTGATCTTAAAAATAGAGGACAAGGGTCCCACCGTGATCACCACTGAAAGCATGAGGATACGAAAGCAAAAAGGAAACTCCAAGTGCGATGCAAACCGAACTAAACTTAACGCTAAATCCTATGAATTGAAAGTGCATGAAAAGAGGGAAAGCATGAACGAATCAAAATGAAACAAAAGCCAATAAGGAAGACAACCCTTTTTATTGATATGTTTCAGAACTCAGTTACAATGCGCCTCCTCCCCTTCCAAGGGCTAGGAGCGTTAAATATACGTTCTTGTTACATCCATGGATGCCATTCCTTCTTCCGCGTGCCCACATGTAAAATGGGTGGACCAAACATCGCCACCACTTGCGTTGATGAGTCTTGACTCCTTGCTGCTCCTCTAACATCCAGATCCTACGTTCAAAGAAACAAGAAATAGTCAGTAGCACCTACGGATGAAATAAAACATGCAATCCCCACGCCTTCGATTAGTGCATGCAAGATATAAATAAAATGATAACTAACATATATCCAAATGATCTAAAAATTTGATAGGGGCATCAAGACCTCACAAAGGAAACACTACAAATGGAACAGTCAGGAAATTCCTCACAGATTTGAATTCGCTCCGAGGCGGGACGAATAGACCTGCAACAAAAACGTCGAAAGGCACTGTCCCAAATGTCACATTTGGGGAGCTCCAAATCACCTACAAAGTTGGGATTAGCTAATTGGGGGTGTTTTGGGAAGACCCAGATGGTCATATTTCCCCAATCAGGCCTCCATTAATGGGAATTTGATGGGGGTTACCTGCAAGTTAGTAAAGGCGAACGAAGATAGAAACATGATCAAAATTGTTCAAAACAAGGTGAAATTTAAATGGCAACCTATCTAAGAAGCATAGAATTAAATGCAAGAATAACAGAAAAGAGATCTACCACAGATTTCCAATCGCTCCGAGGCGGGGCGATTAGGACTGTAGCAGTGTGGGGGGCGCCCGAGGGCAGGCCGCCCATCGTTTGGGGCCCGATTTCGGCACCAATCCACTTGGGATGGGTCCAAAACCTCTTGTGGGGTATTGTCGACAAATTTGGTGGGATATTGTGGCCAAATGTCGGGTTTTGGTTCCGGATTTGCGCTTCCAATAACCACCCTATGACCTCCTTTCCAAAAGAGATCAAGGATGTGAAAGGCACAACTCAAAAGGGTGTGGGTGTGAAAGTAAAATGACAGCACTTCGTTGCTCCAAAATGCTCCTTCTCTGTATATTTTGGGGTGAGGAAACTCACCAATTTATAGACCTGGAGGTCTCTTGAATTGGGCATGCAGAGGCGCCACTTGGCAATCATGCCTTCCTAGGGGGAAGGAGATTCCTCCCTGATTAGGGACTTCATGACTGCCCTTGTAACTGCCTCTAACGCTCAAAAATGCTCACCCACACTCCCATGCAATGAAGGAAGCGTTAAGTGGCGGATCTGAGCTGCCATTTGTCAAGATTTGACTTTTTGCCCGTCAAACCTGCTATTCGCCCCACCCTGGAGCGAATACTGCTATTCATCCCTGGGTGGGGCGAATCCCAGTTTGAAATCGTCCCTGGGTGGAACGAGTATTGAGCAAAGTGCCTGAAGGTGCCAAATTGATCTTTGACCTTCCAAAACTACTGTGAGAGTGGTTAGGACCATTGTTTAACCTCTGGGGGCTGCCCTTGGGGCTGTGTGTGTCAATGCGATCAGTGTTTGTAGTCACATAATCGGATTGGTGCTGTTTTGGTGTCTACACCAACTGAGAATCAAATTACTGATATCTTCACCAAGTCATTTTCTTCTCCACATTACCTTCAATTGTGAGATAATATTGGAGTTATACAACTGCATTGATTGCTTTTATGAGGTAATCTTCACCATATGAAGACAAGCCTCTCTTCTTCTAATAGTTGGTTTTTTCCCATAGGGTTTTTTTCACAAACTATTTATTATATATGAGTACCTAATAAGAGAAAGTTGTCGGGACTCATATTTATTTCTTGTATAAAGAGGACAATCTTTGCCATACGAAGACAAGCCTCTCATTGTTGGTTTTTCTCCATAGGGTTTTTTTCACCAACAATATTATGTAAATGAGTACCTAATCAGGCCAAGTTGTCGAGACTCATATTTCTTTATTTTTAAAGAGGACAATCTTCGCCATACGAAGACATGCCTCTCTTCTTCTCATAGTTGGTTTTTTCCCATAGGGGTTTTTTTTACCAACTATCTATTGTATTAGGAGGACAATCTTCGCCATACGAAGACAAGCCTCTAACTTCCTTTTGATTGATGGTTTTTTCCCATTGGGTTTTACCATCTCTTCAAAAGAAGTCATTGTACATGAGTACCTCATCAGGCCTTGTTTCCAGGACTCATTTGTATGATTCACCCCTAGTATTTACTTAAGGGGGGTGTTAGAATAAGGTAATAGTCTCTTAAGTTCCACTAGGATAGACACTTGATTTTCCACTCCTCCATGTATCAAGAGAACTCTCAGTGGTGTCTTCATTAGGTCTGATGAGTTATTGTAATCCAACGGCTCTTGATGATCAACTTTGTTATTTATATAAAGTTGATCCTTGAAATAAATTAATTAGTTCCACTCTTCTCTTCATCTTTTGTATAATGCTTTGCATATCTATTGTGAAATTCTAACAAATTGAACTCAAATTGTGTACACTACAAAATAGAATCTTCAAACTTCAAACTCTAAATTGTCAAAGCAAAGAGCTTCACCCAAATAGATAAGCTCAACCAAAATCTTGAAAAGACTTAGAAATTTCAAACAACTCCGAATTTTCTTATTATTCTTTCATCAATGTTAATATTAAAGACTAAACTCAAAAACACTAAAACCTAAAACAAATCTCATACGTCATATGTCATAGATAAACCAAAAATCTAGCTAGACCAAACACTAGATTTCCCAAGCACCAAGTTGCATCTGAGAAAACTCTAAATGTTGTAATACTTGGATAATAAGTTCTAAAGTTTGTAATACCTTAACTCTGTTTATAGCCTTAAACATCCCACACATACACTTATATATTTTTACCTTGACAAAAATAATATTGATTATAAATATTACATTAAAAAAATCCCACCCTTGTCAAAACAATTTCACAAGTCAATTTCTCTCTCAACTTAAATTTACTATCTCAACATCCACACGGCATTTGAAAAGTTTCAATAAATTCATGAATGCCTCTTGGTCATAACGAACTTCACAAAGATATAATTTAGAGAATCCCTCACAGAACACATCCCAATCCGTCTCCATTATTATTTAGCATCATTTTCATTTTCATTCTTCATCCTCAACCTCCAGTAGTCCATTCAAAGCACATCTACACACCATTTCAAATAAGGTGAGCAAATCCTACGTAGCAGACACTTCATGAAATCTCAATCAACCACCAGAGGATCTCCATGCTAAATCGTTGCCCTTGGAATTTTGACAATTGTTCACCAGGACCGCCGCTAATCTCAACTGCATGGTTGACTCTACCACGAAGATTCAAACAATCACATAATAAAGAGGATACCAATTTCTTTGGATGTCTGGGTCTACCACTCACACCATTAACTAGCCGGAAGATTCAAACAATCACATAATAAGGAGGGTACCAATTTCTTTGGATGGTTGACTCTACCACTCACATTTGTAAGATTCAAACAATCACACACCATTAACTAGCTGGAAGATTCAAACAAACAATCACATAATAAATAGGATACCAAATTCTTTGCCTGAAGGTCTTTTTGCAAGGATACGAACAGCTTCAATGGGAGTTGAATAAAGTATAAACTTTCTACAACGGAGACTTAGACTTCATACGTCACAACTTTAGGTTTGACCTTTACTCTAGGACAAAGAAGTGAGAAGCAAAAAGCACTACATCAAGTTTGTCCCATGTAGATGATGTGTTACTACTTACAAGATTGAACATGTCAGTAGGCCAACTATCATTGAGACTTACATCATAGGCTGTAGTTGATCCTTAAGTGTACATATCAATGGTGACAGTAACTCGCTCTATGTCGGATTTGCCCTTGGCGAGAGAGACACGAACAAGAAATATATCTCCATTGAGAATGAGCATGTCGCTCCACATGCCATAGTGATCGAAACACTACAAATAAAAACTTGGAAGCTTTCATTCTTCTAAAAGGCCACACTCTCGTCTCGCACCCCCAAAATATAAAAACTAATGAATTAACATATTAGTTGAAAGTCAGCCAACAACACAAAAATATTCAAATTATTTAAATGTAACAAGTAGCAAAAACATATTAAAGTTGCCAAGAAGACTCCGGGGCCTACACTGTGTCAAACACTGACGGCGGGATGATCTGGTCATTATTGATTGTCGTATGACTTGAAAGCAAAAGGTAGATTGTTAATTGCTAGGATTGCGTTGATCGTTGCATTGCACCTGTCGTTTTTGTGGCCAGAGGCGCGGGAGACCTTGCGTACAACACGTTCCACTTTGATTCAGATGGGCCTCAACCACCATGATATGGTTTGAACGATGGGCATTAAACCGTACACTTGATTTTAGACTGACGGCCATCTCAACCCTTTTTATAGGAATTTTATAAATCTTAGTCCACCAGATTCCAAAAAAACGAATAACTTATTCACAAACACTTTACTTTTTACTTTTTTATATTATATTTTATTATATAATAGATAGTCCTCTCAGCATATTCAACACAGTTAGACTTCCGTCACAAACACTTTACCGTTTTTTATATTATGTCTTTTTTAATATTATATTTTATTATATAATACATAGATAGTGCTCTGAGGAGTCGAGCAAATTCTACAAAGTTAGACTTCCGTCACTGTCGTACCTAACAGCCGGTTCTCGTCCACGGAATCTTATTGTGTTTGTTTTTGCTCTTGTATATCGGTCTACCTATGCAAATAAAATTAGCAGATAACCTTCCAAGCAGAATCTTAGCAGATGACCCTATAGCTGTTGAATGGCATATTATTCAAAGTAATAACTCGTATTAAAAATATTTAAATGGACAAAAGCTGTTCTCATATAATTTATGAATACTATCTGAGAAAATATAAAATCCACATGCTGCTTCAAAACTGTTTAAAATTCATTATTGGGCGGCAAGACATAGAAGAAATTTATAATTAAATGGTGTGAAAGCAGGAAAGTTCCTCCTTTAAAACCCTTGAAAAGTACCGGAGAATCAAAATCAAATGCAAAATGCAGAAGAGAGGAAATAAGTTGTGTTTATGTTAATAGGATTCAAATCATAAATATTTATTGTACAAATAAGACATTTATGCGTTTGCTAGGGTATTAATTTTGCAAATTTTAATTATATAAAAATTTAGTAAAATATATTTATATATAAATATTTTAACCATAAATTTATAATTTTTATTTTTATTTAATTTTTAATAATGTTTTGTATTTTTTATTTTTATACAATAAAAAATTACATGCATTTATTAAAAAAAAAAATACTGTATTACATGAGGAGGATGAAATTTCTTATATGGAAAACATTTATTAGTATTTAAAGAGAAAGTTGGTGCAAATACATATATTATATGAAAGAAATATTTATAGAAAGAAAGAAAAGAATTAATTACTTTCAAACAAAATTGGAGTATATATGCGATTGTAATTAATTGGCACTATCATAAATAATATTATTTAATCAAAATATTATTGAAAGAAAAGTAAGATAAATAATCACTAGATAATGTTAAATTTAGTTTATTTTTTATTATTTTAAATTTTTTTAATCTTAAAAAAAGGTTTTGAGAAATATAAATTATAGTGAAAGATAAAAAATAATAATTATATATATATATATATATATATATATATATATATATATATATATATATAATAATTTCTAACAATAATAAAAAACATCATTTTTATTTCATTTTATGCTTAAAGACTCGTTAATATTAAATTTTAGTTGGAAATTTAAAAATAACCGTCCACAAAATAAAACAATGTCATAAACTTGTTATATTTTTATGTTATGTAATATCTTACCCAAAGGGTTAGGTGGATTGGGAAGTGCATGTGTGGCTGGGCAAGAAGAGACCTAGGTTCAAACTTTGGAGGGAAGCCAACCCTCTGCAAAGGTAGTAGTCTGCTTTCTTTTGAGTTTTCACTATACCAATGACGATGGTATGAACCCTGAGCGGTCGATGGTCCCCATCTCACGCTGGGTCAACAATGGGTCAACAAGAACAAGACATATAGGTTTTTTGGGAGTAGTCCTTATGGTTTGAACCCTTTGCTGATCAGTTACTAAAAATGGTGGTTGTAACCAACTCTCCTATGCAATCAAAAAATGGTATGTAATATCTTAATCCATGAGGTTGGTTACACTAAACTAATTTTTTTTGTCATTCCTCAAGAATTAAAGTAAAATTTTATATTCTTTAGAATTATGTACTTTATTTTAAAAATAATCTTTGAATTATTTCAAGAAATAGTTTAATTTATTTTTATCATGTTGCAAATTGGTTTATAACCATCGTGATACACATCTATCATTCAATTTAATTATTTTTTAAGACTTTCTAACCAAACAATGGCGTCCTTTTATTCAAAGGTTTAAAATTATAGATTACAAACCTTCTCCTACACCTATTTAGTCTGGTGTCAATCTAAGTACTTCCTACACATCCCCTCTATGTGATACAACTCTATACCGTTAGCTTGTAGGGAGTCTGTTATACCGTACTCATACTCATCCAGATATATCATATGATGTTGGCTTAATATCCAGATTCTCACATCAACCTCATTTCAGTCACTAGTAAGCAGAAAAAAGAATCCTCCGCTACTTGCAATAGGTAGCCTTCTTGGTAGAGCATTTCAGCCCCTTTGCCTTGGTAGAGAGTTTCAACCCACTCTTCTTCTTGTTCATACTCCTCATAGGCTTCTTGAGGAGTGCCTGGCCGAGACGTATACACATGGGTGGGTGCCCGCGGAGGGTGCCCATCGTTGTTTGAAGGAGTGGCCTCCCGCTCAAGTCTAGGAGGTCTCAGGGGCAATACTTGATAAGGTCGCATAGACCTGTCTCGTACCAAGGGGTTATGCCTCTCATACACTTCTACTTTATGTGCGCGAGGAGTTGGGACCTTCGCAGACACATTGTTATGAAGCAATTCGGTTGCTTGACGTTGAATGCACTCTTTGTTAAGCCAATACATATGCTCTAATTATTGTTGATCTTGCCTGAGCTGCATGATTTGTGTTTGGCAAGCAAAATTTTTGGAAAATGCCAAGTCACTTTGTTCTGTCGTCTCATGTTTAGGAAGCCTAGATGCCTCTCCTACATGTGTATCTCAGTCGTGGTGATCTAAGACCCCTATAGGTTGCTTTCCTCTATCGAGGTTAGTTGCATTAACCCGAGGCTCTGGCCTCAATGGGTGATCCTGATACATGGCAGGCACATAGGTACATCACTCCCACACTAGGTAGTACTCTTGAGGAACGTGGTAGTCTTCCTCACACTCCCTTTCATATGCGTGCAAGGTGCGGGCCAAATTGTCTTGCCCTGTCTGGAAAGCCTGATACTCTAGATTTGGTCTAGTGTTTCTAACAGTAATCTGGGGTAGAGGAGGGCTGATGAAATCCTATGGCCCCTCCTTCTATACCCTCTGTTGTTCTAACACTTCATCACTAGGCCACTCATAACGAGCATCTAAGGGAGGTCTCCTGTCTATGTTGAGCGCTACATGTAGGTTCTCCTCTTGAAAGACCCTATGCTGAGTGGGGATGCCCATCAAAGAGGTGCCTCTATAGTCCTGTTATGGCATGATGTGGACTATCTTGTTTGTGAGGCCATCAAGGCGGGATGACCAAGTCCTCAAGACTATATCGGAGGTGACTTGTCCCCCTTGGTGCACTTTTTGCAGCACTTGCCCATGATTGGGCTCGGCTACGAGTGTACACCATGGTGATGCTTACCTAAATATGCGTAGATTTTTATCTTTTTTAGGATTTCTTATGCTACATTAAACAGGAAATATCACACACACAAAACAATGATTATCTCATTTTAAAGATTAAAAGTGTGCCCTAAATATGGTTCAGTGTGTTCTTAATGTTCATTTTGAAAGCTTGTGGAAAGAATGTTTAAATGCAAAATGACGGCTCTTATGACTCCCAAAAAATGGTTGCCCCTTCGATATGTCGTTTCCAGACCGATATACCAACCTCTCTATATACCCGCCCTTACGTGAGGGAAACTATTGGTACGTGAGAGCAGATGGTACGTGGAACATAGGCGATACGAAAGGGGAATCGCTCTGTTTATGACACCTACCATAGAAGACTTATCCTCATGCATTGGGAATCACCCCAACTACACTTGGTCAAATTTTATCAAGATTTACGTCTAACAACAGTCGCGATCGGGGTAATGTATGCAGTATCTCAAGCCAAGGTGGTGATGAAATCCATCGTTGGTCTTTCTCAAGGGTTGGGGTTTTACGACCAACTCCTTGTTGTTTTAACTTACCACATGGTGTGTGGGGTTATTTTTAAGTTGTATAAATGAAGCAAACAAGCATTCAAACTCTCCTATGCAAGAAAATAACTAGAGAACAAACAACAAAATTTTGATATAAGGTGTTTAAGACCTCTACCTCTTCTCTGCCCAAATCAGATGTCTCTAAATTTTTGCTCTGAAATAGTCCAGCATTTGAAAACTTGGTACCTATAAGAAAAAAGAAACAAGCAAATTTAATCATAAATTTAATCTTAAAGTTCAAGGGACAGAAGTCCCACCGTGATCACCACTGAAAGGCACAAATTGAATGGGACTAAAAATAGGTTGATGTGAGAAGATTCTCGGAGAGCGGTCGGGCTATGGTAGCCTTCTTAAGGAGTAGGATAGTGACAATTTGTAACCCCAACATCTATTTTGGATGCCAAGAATGTTAGGCACAAAGGCGCCTTCGTTCGGCAATGCTATTGCTATTTTTGGTTGGGTTTTGACCCTTTTGGTGACGCCGTTTGGGGATGAAATTCTTGAAAATCCATTTTCCCATGGAGCGGTCCGACTATGGTAGCCTTCTTATGGAATAGGATAGTGAGGATTTGTGACCCCGACATCTGTTTTGCATGCCCATAATGTCAAGTGCAAAAGCACTCTCATTGGATAGTTTTATTGCTTGTTTTTGTGTTGTGCAGTTTTTGCTATTTTTGAAATTTTTGCTCTGTATTCATCCCTGGGTGGGATGAATTCCTATTTAGTATTCTTCCCAGGGTGGGACGAGCGCTAACCAGAGCGCTCATCCTAGGGGGGACGAGTACAGGCTCAAAAATCCTATTTAAAGGCCAAAACTGAGTTTTGGTGTCATTTGCATTTGTTTTTCTTGGCAATTTGGAGCTCTGAGGAGGAGGAGGTCAATATTTGCGAAGTGAAACACTGCCAAAATTTTCCTATGACCATGAGTTCATGCACCGAATCATCCAACGGTGAAGTCGAAGTGAGACCAGTGAGTGCCCTTCCTCATTATTTTGGGTTGCAATTTGGAAACCACAATTTGCTTATTTCATGTTCTTTTGTTTATTTTGTTGTTTAAAGTTAAAAATGAAACCCTAGTCTATCAAAATTAACAATTAGTTTAAAACTTAGTATAACCCTAGTCAAACAAAGATCAGAAGTTAGTTGAAAATTGAGCTAAAAAACTTATTTTAGAACATAACTTAAAAACTTCGTTGAACCTGAATTGAACCAAGATCAAAACTTAGGTTATAAACGTAGGGTAAAACTAAGCGTAAAAACGTAGGTTTAACCCTAGTTTTTTGTTGTGGTTTGTGTTTTTGTGTTTTTAATTTACCATATTGGAGTTAAAAACCCTAAATCTAAGAAATTATTTGTGAATGTTTTTGTTTGTTTTGGGGAATTTAGCAGTGTAGAGTTAAAACCCTAGAACTATTTTTTTTTTTTTTTGAATTTTGTTATGTTTTTGTTGAATTTATCAGTTGAGAGTGAAAAACCCGAGGACTGACAAATGATTTTGTTGAATTGTTTTGTTATGTTTTTGTAATTTAGTAGTGTAGAGTTAAAACCCTAGAACTGAATTTTTTTTTTTTTTGAATTTTGTTATGTTTTTGTTGAATTTATCAGTGTAGAGTTAAAACCCTAGAACTAAAAATTTATTTTTTTTGAATTTTGTTATGTTTTTGTTGAATTTATCAGTTGAGAGTAAAAAACCCGAGGACTGACAAATGATTTTGTTGAATTGTTTTGTTATGTTTTTGTAATTTAGCAGTGTAGAGTTAAAACCCTAGAAATGAAAAACTATTATTATTATTATTTTTTGAATTTTGTTATGTTTTTGGCTATACATTTTGATGCATTGTTGTATATTCATGTTATTGTTGTACAGTTTTTCATTTTTTTAATGTTTTTATGTTGTTTTATTTTACAGGTTGTGAAGATCTAGTACCGTGTGCCCATAGTTTTCACTAAAGCGTGTGCGGCGTTGATTGTGGCTGACTGGGACTGGCTTGATGCCCTTGGGCTCAAGCAGGTGACTCGATTGGAGCCGATGGTCGAGGATCGGGCCTATCTGATGGCCCTTATCAACCTTAGGTATCCCCAGACCAACACCTTCCATATCCCAACATGAGAGATGATGGTTGGAGGATGTCTATCGAATTCTTCAAATTCCAATAGACGAACTATCGATCCGAACGATGTTGCAGGATCAGAGGACATCAGTACTGATACGCTATTTTGGGCATGGAGAGGAGATGGGGGTGGACAGCCCAATAAAGAGGGCAAAGGGCGACTGCCATATTGGTGGCATACTGGTTCGATGGTCGCTAGAGAGGGGTGTGTTGGGAGTGAGGCACACATTACTCATGTGCCTCATTTCCAACATGCTGCTCCTCGACTCTTTGAGTGTGAGGTTCCCGTGGAACCTGCTAGAGGTGGTGTTCAGGTTGGTGGAGTGTCCGATAGATGCACCTATGATCATGAGATGGGGATAGACTCTATTGGCACAGCTTTATGATGAGTTGTACGAGGTCCACTGCCAGAAGTGGAAGGGGATTAGTTGCAGCTACTTGTTGCAGTGCTGGGCTTGGTAGCACATAGCAGTAGAGAGGCCGGTGGGTTTACCCTGGATGACTCAGGCATATATGATAGACCGAGATATCGGATATGGGGCATTGTAGCAAAGGTTTGAGGAGTAGGGATAGAGTCGATGATGGGTAGGTGTTATAAGGCACTATGTCGATGCCTTCACTCGGCTTACTCCAGGGGAGGTGTTCTGGTGCCCCTATCGGGACTGTCCAACCTGGCCTGAGGTTGGAGAGTGGCTCTGATGAATACGAAGGGTGTGGTGGCTGATTGGGTGTCACAGGACTGAGCAGGAGTTCTTCCCATATGAATGGGTGACACAAAAATTTAGGGTGCACCAAGGGTTTCCTAGGGAACCCGTGGCCTATTGACGTCAGGGGGACAAAAGGACTCTTTCTTGGCCAGTCATTACACCACTAGGTGAGGATGTGAACACAATGATATATGCCCTAGATGTGGATGACATCAATATTACCATAGAGTATGAGCAATGGTGGACTCTACGACGATGGCGAGGCAAGGGGCCTCTAGGCAGTGCAGTGGTGGCAGTAGTAGGGGATGAGGGTACAGAGGCATCAAATGAGGGTTGGGGTGTTCCACATGATGATGCAAACATTATGGAGGTTTAGGATGCGAGCGTGGACTATGGGGTTCCTGAGCAGTCGAAGATGTAGGACGTGCCAGAGTAGCCTACCTTTTCGGAGATGTCGATGCCTCAGGTCGTGTTAGAGGATATTGAGTCAGGGTTGCGTGTTGAGAATGCATGATTGGAGGGGCTACTCCGGAGGTAAGATGAGGAGCTCAGGGATGCACTACAGGAGAGGGATCTCCTACGAACACAGCTGGAAGATCAGGAGAATGCAC
Source organism: Wollemia nobilis (assembly GCA_028583015.1). Lineage (NCBI taxonomy): Eukaryota > Viridiplantae > Streptophyta > Pinopsida > Araucariales > Araucariaceae > Wollemia > Wollemia nobilis. Next base: position 26,805 of record JAQPPZ010008706.1, on the reverse strand, counting down.
TGGTGGTGTACCGCCAGTGGGATGGGGATACCGATGCTGCATGGGAGATTGATCTCCTACAGATGTAGCTAGCAAAGCGAGAGATCGTATTGGTGCAGCATGATGAGAAATTGGCCATAGTTCATCAACAAGATATGGACTTGCTTCAGCAGTGGTTTGAGATGGAGGCAGAGATTATTCACCTTGGGGGGTGGTTTCCTGCTGCTATTGTAGGCGGATCGTCATGTCGCACGAGAGGGAGTGATACTGAGCAGTCAGCATCCTGTCGATGCAGGCGACTGGATGAGGGAGGCGCTAGTAGGCATGATGTAGGGGCTAGCAACAGTCGCCCTGAGGGGTCCCATAGGACCCACACCACAGGGGGTAGTTCCCGTCGCACCAATCCGTCATGATCATGGTGGCCGATGCCCTAGGCTTAGGGGTTTTTGAGCTTTGGGATTTTGTTGCGAGGTCAGAGGACCGGTTCATTGTAGCCTATAGGCATTTTTGATGATATATATACAGATGACTCTTTTTGGTGTTTATGCACTTTTCATGGTTTGTTTTGATGCACATGTATTTACATTGATGTATGCATATGCTATGATGAATGCGATGTTTCTAATTTATATGATGTATGCATATGGAATGAAATGAGTTGTTGATAACTTGTCAATGGCACCATAGACTGTATAAGATTTACTGGATTTCTGTATGGATGTGATGAATTTGTGGAATGACTTTGCATGTGAAAAATTTGTTGTTTGTATTTTGCATATTTTCTGATGGTGATGTATGGAATGAAATGTACCAGTTGTTTGAAAATGTATTTAAGCTTTTCTGAGAGTTAGATATTTTAACTAACTAGCCAAAACCGTACATTTATCTCACAAGACTTTTGAACAAGGTATAAATTCGACTTGAGTTTAACCAAGTTATTTCACATCCCTGTGTGTGCAATTGAGGTCATTTATGTGGTATTTGTCAGGATACCACCAGTGCCAGATAGGCTATCAACCAAATTAGCTCCACTAACTCCATCGTTGTATTCAATAAGATTAATCCATGGGACAATCTACGGTACCATAAACTAGCTCATCCACATGCAAACATTGGTCTGCACACACGCAAAGCTAATGTGAAAGACATATCGTCATGCGGTTAGGATACTGCCATTGCCAGGTAGGCTGTCCACCAAACCCATAATGAGGATCACCTAGATGGTTTTTGAATGTTGAGAATTCTAGGGATTCAAGTTCAGGTTTTTAATTTGCTCAACGGTTTAGGATACTTGCTCGTATACATAGTGATGAAAATCATTGTTTATTTTTCTCTTTTTGTTTTTCTTTTTGAGCAAGGATTCTGAATAGTGGTGATAACCACTGTTAGTTGATTTTGGATTTTAAAATTTGTAAGGTTGAGCTTGTGAATGACATTGATCCTGGTGGCCTTGGGAATGACTACCCATCCTTTGCATGGGCGTGTAGTATCAAGTATTAATCCTTACGACTTTGAGAACCAAAGGAGATTATGGAGATTATGAAGTAGGGGTATTGATCTTTTAGGCCTTGGGGATGACTACCCATCCTATTCAGGGACGTGTAGTACAAATCCTTACAACTTTGAGACCAAAGGGGATTGGAGATGGTTTGGATGATGGCTTGTGGGAATTTTGTTTTTGAATGGCATCGATCCTTTGAGGCCTTGGGGATGACTACCCATCCTTGGCAGGGACGTGCAGTACGAATCCTTACAACTTTGGGGACCAACGATGATTGGGATTTTTGGTAGTGGTGAAAAACCACTATTTATTAGGGGGAATTGATGGGAAGAGCTCATCCTTTTGTCAATTCTCAGCACTCTTAAACCATTCTCACAGGGGGATGAACAGACTAATATTTCACCTATGGTACCCTAGACTGCCTTGTAGGTTTCTCTTGCGTTCACACAACTTAGGAATTATTTTATGTGTTTTAACTTATGTAAGGATGTTACATAATGAGGCATGATCCAAGTAAAACTTTTTGTTGTAAAATTTGTTTAACTTTGTACAATTTTTGGCTAGAAATTTAAAGACAGCTGAATGTCGAAAACCCTATATGCATTAGGAGACAAATGACTAAGATAAAAATGATGATGGTGTTATTCTGGAGGTATGCGTTTATAAAATGGATTTGATGTGGAAAATGATGGAATTGCCAAGTAATGAAAGTCTATGGTGCTTTTGACTTGTATGGCCTAGCAAATATGTAAAGTATGGATGTGATGCCTAATGCAACCTATATTTTTGTTGTTTTGATTTTTTACACGTATGCATGGAATGGAGATGCAATTTTTTTGTTATTTTTGATGATTTTATTGTTTTTGCTTATTTTTGGATATTTATTGTTTTTGTTTTTTTTTTCTTGAATATTTATTTTGACTAAGTGGTTATGGTAACCCTTGGAGCTTTTGGTGTTTGACCAAAGGGTTTATGGATACCTTTGGAGCATTTTTTGGGGTTGACCAAGTGATTGTGAGAATCCTTGGAGCTTTTGGCTTGACCAAAGGGTTTATGGATACCTTTGGGGCATTTTGGGGTTGACCAAGCGATTGTGGGAATCCTTGGAGTTTTTGGTTGGACTATGGCTCTCTAGATGTGGAATGGCCTTAAATGACTGATGTTCAAGGGTTATGTTTCCTTGATTCCTTCAAGAGAGGTGAGTCGGTATGTTCCAGGTCCTATTCTACTGTCAATCACATAAGGGCCTAACCAATTTGCCACAAACTTGTCTCTTAGATGAGACAACAAATTAGAATTATGCTGGTTCTCTTTCAAGACCAAGTCACCAACCTGAAATTCCCTTAAGTGGACCTTCATGTTGTATGCTTTCTTAAGTTGCTCTTGATAGATACACAAATTCTCGAGAGCATTGATGCATCGTTCATCGAGTAACGTCAATTGGTCTAATCAGGCCTGTCGTGCAGTGTCATCATCGATGAACTCTTGCATTGAAATACGTAGGGCAGAGATTTCCAACTCAAGAGGCATGACTACCTCGGAGCCATACACTAGCAAAAAAGGAGCTCCCCAGTGGGCGTCTGAATGCTAGTGCGATAAGCCCATAGGGCAAGTGGGATTTGAATGTGCCAATCCTTATGACTATCTATGATGGTCTTTTTGAGGATGGTGACTAGCATTTTGTTCGACGCTTCTACTTTCCCATTTGCCTACGGATAATAGGGTGTTGAAAAACTGTGCTGAATTTTGTACTTTGTGGTCAAAGAACGCACATCTTTGTTCTTGAATGACGTCCTATTATTCGACAGGATCTTGGATGGAATACCAAAACGACATATGATGTTATGCAAAATAAACTCCGTAATGCGGGATCCAGTCAGTGAGGTTAGAGAAATTGCTTCCACCCACTTGGTAAAGTACTCTGTGGCCGTTATAATGAACGTGTGATGATCGAACGACGCAAGGGAGATCTTTTCGATTAGATTGAAGCCCCACTAAAAAAAAGGCCAAGCCAATTGGATTGGTTGCAAGGCCTGAGAAGGCACATGTGTCAAATTAGCATGGTGTTGACACTTCACGTACTTCTTTACATATGCACAACAATCTCACTCTAAAGATGGCCAATAATAGCCTATGCAAAGAATGCGCTTTGCGATGGCCATACCATTGAAGTGGCCACCACATGTACCATCGTGTGCTTGGGTGATCACCCAAGTGGACTCTTGCTGGTCCAAGCAACAAAGGAGGATTCCTTCATAGCTCTGATGATACAAAATGTCTCCTAAGAAGACATGTTTTATCACTTTCTATTTAAATGATCTTTTTGCGGCTTGTGTCAATCCAAGGGGGAGGTTACCTAACTTGAGGTAATCCCTTATGGGTGTGTACCAATCCTGTTGATCAGAAACATTGATGGTATGAACGACCAATCAGTCTTGAAGTTCATCCCTAGCAAAAGCTGAGCGAGAAAGAACTTGTAAAAATAGCGTTGTGTTGCTATTAAGAGGGGTCACGGAGAACAAGGACCCCCAGTTGTCTGACTTGACCCCCAGTTGGCTTGAGTCAGACAATCATGGATTTGAAAGAACCTATCCTGAGATGGTTCAATCTGGATTAGGTGGATTCTTGGCGTTAGGACAAAGCTTATACGCTCCATCGTGGATTGCGATAATGTTTTAACCTGAATGGTGGTCATCTCACCAAAAGGGTCTTGTGGGATTAGTGACCCCAAGGAGGCCATAGTATCTACAAAATGATTCGATGATCGAGGGAGTACCTCAATGTCATACCATTCAAGTTGTGCTAGGAATTTGTCCACAAGGGCTTTGTAGGCCTACAGAACTGGACATTTACATTGGAATATCCTCTTTACTTGATTAACAATTAACAACAAATCATGAAATATGTTTAAATGTTTAATGTTCATGGTGTTTATTGTCTGAAGACCTATGAGCAAGGCTTCGTATTATGCATTGTTGTTGGTGCACGGGAAGTCTAATTTAAATGACACTGGCATTGGAGCCCCTTGTGGAGTGAAGAATACAATTCCTGTGCCACCTCCTTGCTCACATTTAGAACCATTAAAGAACAAAGTCATGTCAGCCTGTGACTCAAGCTCATCAAAATCTGACGATTTTGAAACATGAAAAACCCCATCATCAGGTAGTTCTATAGTTAGAGGCTAATCGTCTTCAAGAGGAGCCTCTGCCAGTTGATCGGTGATGACTTGACCTTTTATGGATTTCTGTCCAATGAATTATATGTCAAACTTCGTCAACAACATGATCCATTTCATCTTGCGACCACTATGATAAGTACGACTCATCATGTATCACAATGGATTTTACTTAGACACAACATACTTTGTGTTCTTGAGCATGTAGTGGCATAGATTTTTGGTAGCAAACACCACTACCAAGTAGAGTTTCTCAATGTATGCATAGTTAAGTTCATAACTTACCAGGGTGCGGCTAAGATAGTAAGTAGCCTGTTCTTTGTGTAGTTAATTTTTTTGGGACAGCATGGCGCCCAGTGCCACCTCAGTAGCTGAGATGTATAAATAGAATGGAACTCCTGGTCTAGGTGGTGCCAATACTAGCAGCGAAGCCAAGTATTATTTAATGTCATCAAAGGCTGACTGGAACTCATCATCCCAGTGAAATGTTACCCCCTTGTGCAATAATTTATTCATGGGTCGGCACTTGTTAGATAGCTATGCTATGAAGAGCTTGATCGATGTGACCTTTCCCTACAGACTTCTGAGCTGCTTGATGGTAGTTGGGGGAAGCATTTCAAGGATTTCCTTGACTTTGTGTGGGTCTACCTCGATTCTTCATTTAGAGACTATGTAACCCAAGAGCTTTCCAAATGTGATGCCAAATACGCACTTCTTAGGGTTTAGTCTGACTTTATGCTCCAGGAGGTGATCAAGGATCTTGCTTAAGTCATCGAGATGATTCAGGTGCAAAAGAGATTTGGCCAACAAATCATCCATGTAATCTTCCAAAGTTTTGTGCATGTAATCATGGAAGATGTATGTCATGGCACGTTGGTAGGTGGCACCAGTATTTTTAATGCCAAAAGGCATGACCTTATAGTAAAATGTCCCCCCTGTCAAACCATTCAAACCTGCTTAAAGGACTTTCTTGAGCAAAGTAATTCATGGGATTACAACGTAGCCATGCATTAGAAAGGGAATTTTTGATAGACGTATAATAATATATTTGGTTAGTTAAAAATAATGCATTTTGAGCTTCAATGGCTTGACTTTGTCAATTATACTATATTTCCTCCTTTTGGTGAATAAGTTCTCTAGGGATCTATAAAATTGTATCAATATAATATTCCAATGTTTCTTCATCGAATTGGAATAAAATGATATCATTTTCAATTGGTTGTCAACTAAGGAAATCTACAAGAATATTTTTCTTCCTTGGGATGTGCTCTTTATCAAATTCAAAATTATCTAGGAAAATATTCCATCTTACCAAGTGGATACCCTCAGCGGTATCATTGACTGCATTATCCAAATGTCATCTCCAGTACTTTAAATTAGATCTTCCCAAAAAAAATTATTGGCAAGAAAGAATTTAAATTTTTTTATAACTTTAACAATAGCAATAATTTATTTTTGCCAGCTGGGATATTTGAGTTCTACATTTTTTAAGGAATTGAAACCATACCTGCAAATTTTCTCAATTCCTTGATTTTGCTTAATAAATACTGCATCCCAAGCATTTGTAGAAGAATTTGTGTACAAAATCTTCTAAATTGATCTTGGAAGAGATAAGGGAGGAAGTCTTGTAACTTGGTATTTAATCCTTTGTACTGTAGCAGTATGCTTAGATGACCATGCAGGGGAGTCCTTTTTAAGTAACTGATTCAAAATCAATCTGTCTTTTGTAACATGATGGTAAAATCCTACAATATAATTAATGCAACCTAGAAATTACTAAATTTGAACCTTGTCAAATAAAATATCTAGAAAAGTTGTTATTTTTTTTAAAACATGGTCCTCAAGTTGTACTTGACCATTTGAAATGGTAACTTATATAAATTTCATAGAATCCTTAAAGAATTCATATTTTGTGATGGAGAGGACCAATCCATTCTTCTTACAAATGTCATAAAAAAATTGTAAATGGTGTAGGTATTATTCAGGAGTTTTTGAAAATATACAAATATCATCTATGTAAACATATATGAAAGGTCTATGGTTAGTAAATAAATCATTCGTTGTTCTTTTAGAAATAGGAAGGGCAGTTTTGAGATCAAATAGCAAGACTTTCCACTAATACTGACCAAATGGGACAGTGAATGTTGTCCTGTAATGATCTTCAGGATGAGCTTGGATTTGCCAAATGCCATATTTTAAATCAAAATTTGAATAAAAAATGCTACCTTCAATTCTTAAAATAAATTCATCCTGAGAGGGAATGGGATGTTGTATAACCTTGACAAACTTATTAGAGGTTTGTAGTTAATTACCAATCTCTTTTTACCTCTAACTTTTTTTGATCTCTTATTGACATAAAAGGCTGAACAACCCCAAGGGCTATTAGATTTTTCAATTAAATATTTTTTCAAAAGATCAGCAACTTCATCTTGGCATTATTTTGTGAGAGTGGGATTCATCCCACTATGGTGTACCTTGAACATGGCCTCCTTCTGGATACCTATCACTAGATCAACAACAAGATCTAAAGAAATGTTGCAAACCAAATTCTTTTTAGATTTAGTAATATCATCAAAATAGAGATCAATCTTAATTTTGAAAATTAGAGCATCAATTTGTGATTGAATCTTATTTTTTCTATTTTAGATCCATAAATTATTGATCTCCTTTGAAGTTGAAGGTTTCCATAAAGGAACTTGGACTTCATAAGCAATTTTCAAGGGAAGAGCCACATTATCCAATACTATAAGTCTATTAGTGTAAAATGTGATTGGGCTAATTTTAGAACGATTATTAATGCCAATAAGCATATCATACTTTTCTATTTCAAACTGCAAAAACTCATATTCTATAATTTTTTCATCAAAAATAAAAGTGAAAATAGTAGAAAGCTTTGAGCATAACCTTTGATTGTTAAAGGTTAGAATGTGTTCATAATGTTGCCAGACATCCTCATATAGTGCTTTGTAGTGGAAAAGGCTAGTAGCAACATTGAAATCTATAATAACATCAATTTTGTAGGGTTTAAAGTGTTTATATTTTATTTATGCATCATAGACTAACAATTTTGTAGAATGAATGGTTTTTATCTCTATATCTTCAAACTGCTCATACTATTGCTCAATTTACTGATATTCTGCCTCCCTCTGATGAAGTATGAATACTTTTGTAAGTCTTTCTCATGTGCATTATTTTTTTCATATGTTGCTTGTTCTTTGGAAAGATCTTCATATTCCTTTTGTGCTCTACAAATATAAATTTCTAAGGCTTGAAGCCTCTGAATTCTCCATTTATGTCTTTTGGGACCCTTTCTAGGAGGATCACAAAGGTAAGAGCTTCCTATCTCTTTCGACTGTTGTATTGAAACTTCAGCCTTTGTGGAGTGTTTTACCTCAGTCTTTGCAGACTGTTTTTGTTTTCTAGCTTCTTTGAGTTTTTCATTTCATTCAATTTATTGTATCTGTTCCTTCAACCTTTTCACATTTTTCTAAGAGACATGATTTTAGTGGTGTCCCATATTCTGAATGAAAATATTTTTTAGCTTTTGCTAATTCTATAGTAAGTGATTCTTTGCTATGGAATAAAAACATATTGATTTGAAAATCTATTTTTGAATCTGCAAAATTACTAGACCAACTATAGTTGTTATCTTCTTCCTCATGATCAAAAAAATGATTTATTTGATTTTCTATGTCTGAAAATAAAATATCATTAGACTCGTATTTAAAATTAGAAATGAAAATATACTATTCTACAGAAGGAATCAAAATTATCTTTTTTTTTTCTTAAGTTCCATTTTTTGGACATTTATTGGCATAATTTCCTTTCTTTTTGCAAATGTAGCATCTTGGAGAAAATATTTTATATCCTTTCTTAAAATTTCCTTTCTTTTGGAAAAGGTATTTTTTTTTTTTTTTGAAACCAGTCTTGTCAGAATTACAGGAACAATGTTTTCAAATATTTTTAAAGATTTTCTTCTAACAAGTTTTTTGTAGTACAATTAAAAGGAACTAATTTATATTTGAAAGATTTAATCATTTTTTGGAGGTTTAACTCATCCTCCTTTTTCTCTAATCTATCATATATAATATCTCAGGCTTTCCTAATATCTTGAACAATCTCATAAAAATATTGTTCTTATGTTTCCTTTTGGATGTACCAACTCAAGTTATTTTTAGAAGCAAAAAGTTTTGTCTTCATTAGAGGATTATGAATATCTCCATACTAATAATAAAAATCATTCATGTGGCAAAGATAGTATTCAAAATACTTCCTATTACATAGGTTAGTTGTCATAAACTTGTTCTTGGATTCCTTTTGGTACTCAATGGCACTACCAACAAAATCTTTAATAAGAGCTTGAGCTATAGCCTAGTGACCTTGCTGAGGCAGCCCATATTTTGCTTCTTGTGACAGTTTATCAAACCATGATCTTAAATTATTTACAAACCCTAAAATAATAGAAAAATAAATTTCTTGATTTATTTTTTAAAAAACATTTCTCTCAATATCACCCTAGCCAATGATGTAGTGTGCTAATTCATGCACTTTTCTAAGGATTTACAAATAGGAACCTTTAAATTTGAAAACTGAAAATTTTGTACATGAGCCATGCCATGAAGTGGATTTGCACGAGATACTACATATGTAACCATAAGTTTTAATTGTGCAGTATCATGTATACTAGGTTTTGTGTGCATCATATTAATTTATCCATGTTTAATTTTCCTCGAAATATTGTTAATTTAAAAAATAGAACTACCAGCTTCACGCCATGAACATACTTAAATCTAAATAGCCACTATGCCATTTTTCGTAGTAAATTTTTAGTTTCATAAAAATGTATCACGTTTTAAATGTCTCCTTTCACGTACTTATATTTTAGTAGCTCACTATGTCATTTTTATTAGTAATTTTAAATGTGTCACATTTTAAACCTCTTCATCCGAGTACTTAGCTACTCTATCATATCAAATTGCTATTTCAAAAGTTACTATCTATAATGACTGATGGTTTCTAAGTTGAAATAGGGTTTTTAGGAGTAATCCTTGTGGTTTGAATCTTGTGCTAAACAAACAATGATGGTACGAATCTCAAATGATAATAAGGTTGTTAGGAGAAGTCCTTGTTGTTTGAACCTTATGCTAAACCAATGATGATGGTACGAATTCGAAATGACCGATGGTCTCTAAGTTGAAAAAGGGTTGTTCTGAGAGGTCCTTGTGGTTTGAAACCTGCACTTATCACTTACTAAAAATAGTGTGGTTGTAACCAACTCCCCTATGTAGCAAACAAAAAAAATACTATCTAGTCTATCAAATTACTATTTTAAAATTTATTATTTAATATTTAGTTGAAACACTAAGGGTACATCTTTGGATTGTTATTATGGTCATGTAAGTTTAAATCATGAAGGAGAAGGTCTTCATTGTGCATATGTAGAATGTGGTCTAGTGTGGTCTAAGACTCATTGTACTTTCCCTTACTACTAAAAAAAATAGATAAGAATTAGTTAAAATAGTGGTGTTATTAAGGAAGTTAAAAAAATGTTTGTATGTTATTTAAAGAAAATAGAATGAATTTGTCTTAAACTCAATTTTAAAAGGTCATATGGTTAATTTAAGATTTATAATAATTAATAAATTGATAGATTTAAGGTGATGTTACCTAAAACATTTTTATGTCGAGAAAACATAATGAATTTATTGTTAGAATCAAATTTTTAACTAAAAATTAGCCAAGGCACAAGAAGTTAAACAGATGTTTGGATGCCATCTAATTTAAAGAAAATAAAATGAACTAATCTTAAAATCAATTTAAGATTTATAATTATTAATAAATTGATAGATTTAAGCTCGTGTTATCTAAGGAAGTTAAAAAGATATTTGTATGTCATCTCAAGAAAATACAATGAATTTGTTTTTAGAATTGATTTTAAGAGATCTTAAAAAATGAATAAATTTAAAGTTGTGTTACGTAAGGAAGTTAAAAAGAGGTTTGTATATCATCTTATTTAAATAAAATAAATGAATTTGTTCTTATAAATTTTAAGAGGTCATAAGGTTAATTTAAGATAGTTTTTTATTATTAAAAAAAAAATGTAGATTTAAAGTAGTGTTATTTAAAGAAGTTAAGTTTAAAAGAGGTTTCTATGTCATCCTATTTGGAAACTAGAATGAATTTATATTTAGAATAAATTTTAAGATATCATAAGATTAACTTAATATAGTTTATAAATATTAAAAATGATAGATATTAATAATATCATATTTAATATTTTTAATTTAAAAAAATACATTTGATATTATAAATTTTAAAATATAATTTAATGCTAGTTATTGAATAGAACTAATAAATTCTCCATTATTATATTTCATGTTTATAATTATAATTTATAAATTTTATAGCAAATATGCATGAAAACCAAATTTAAATATAAATAAAATATAAAAATATCTTATATATTTATATAAAAATACATTAACTCTAAAATTTTAAATACACCGATATAATTCATTATATAACATGATAAATTATAAATAAATAATATAATTTTAAATTAGTATAAGTAAAACTTTATTTTAAAAATATTAAAAGGTAAAGGAAAGTTATTTACTTATTTATGAAAGCACGAGGATATGGAAGCAAAAAGGAAACACCAAGTGTGATGCAAGCGAAGCCAAAGATAACGCTAAATCCTATGAATTGAAAATGCATGAAAGAAGAGAAACATAAACGAATTGAAACCAAATAGAAAGCAAATATGGAATACAACCATTTTTTATTAATTTTCTTTAAATATCGGTTACAACATGTCTCCTCCCTTTTCAGGGGCTAGGAACGTTAAATAACGTTTCGTTACACCATGGGTGGTATGCCTTCTTCCACATGCCCACATGTAAAATAGGCGAACCAAACGTTGTCACTGCTTGCGTGAAAGGGTCTTTGATTCTTTGTTGCTCCTCCAGTGTCGAGATCCTGTGTTCAAGGAAGCAGAAAACAATCAGTAGCACTCGTGGATGAAATGAAACATGCAATCGCCGAGCATATGATTAGTGCATGCAAAAAGATAAATAAAATGACAACCAAAAGAGATCTAAATAAGCTAAAAACTTGACAGAGGCATGAGAACATCACCGAGAAGGCACTGCAAAAAGAACAGTCAAAAAATTCGCCAAGGATTTCTAATCGCTCCGGGGTGGGACGATTAGACCTGCAACAAAATGTCAGAAAGCACTGTCTGAAATGTCCCATCTAAGAGGCTCCAAATCACCTGAAAATTTGGGGGTTAGGTAAAATGGGATATTTTGGAAAGACCCAGAAGGTCAGACTTTGCCAATTTGGCCTCTATCGCCAAGAATTTTATGATGCTACTTGAATGTTAGTGAAAGCAAGAAATAACAAAAACATGATCAAAACTACTCAGAATTACATGAAATTTGAATGCAAGCCTATCTAAGCACCCTAGAATAAAATGCAAAAATAACAAAACTAAAATCTGCTATAGATTTCTAATCGCTCTGGGGTGGGGCAATTAGGATTGCAGTAGTACGAGGGGCACCCGAGGGCAGGACGCCCACTGTTTGGGGCTCGATTTTAGCACCAATCCACTTGGTATGAGTCCAAAACCTCTTGTGGGGGGTTGTCAACAAATTTTGGTGGGATACTATGGTCAAATGTCGGGTTTGGGGTCCGGATTGCACTTCCAATAACCACCCAATAAAAAGAGAAATCAAGGATGTGAAAGGCACAATTAAAAGTGAGTATGCAAAATGGCAGCACTTCGTTGCTCAAAATGCTCCTTCTCTGTCTATTTTTGGGGTGAGAAGACTCACCATTTTATAGACCTGACGGTCTCTGTGTATGAGCATGCAGAGGTGCCACTTGGCAATCATGCCTTTCCAGGGGGAGAAGATTCCTCCCTGATTAAGGGCTCCATGACTGCCTCTGTAACTACCTCTAGCGCTCCAAAATGCTCACTCGCACTCCCATTCAATGGAGGGGGAGTTAAGTGGTGGATGTAGGCTGCCATTTGTCGAGATTTGACTTTTTGCCCATCAAACCTGCTATTCACCCCACCTAAGAGCAAATACTGCTAATCATCCCAAGGTAGGACGAATACCAATTTGCAATCATCCTTGGGTGGAACGAGTATGGAGAAAAGTGCTTGAGAGGTGCCAAATTAACCTCTGAACTTCCAAAACTATTATGAGAGTCGTTAGGACCACTATTTAACCTTTGGGAGCTGCCCTGGGGGCTGTGTGCATCAATGCGATCAGTGTTTGTAGCCACATAATCGGATTGGGGCTGTTTTGGTGTCTACAGATGTCTCTTTTTGGGATGCACTATGCGTGGCATAGTGCTAAGCAAAAATAGATAACCAAAGCACTAATGATTAGGGTTTCTCAGTAACCTAACCAAATTTTGACCCCAAGTATAGAAAGGGCATGCATTCTTGAATCCTTGCTTTTGACGAGCTAAGGAACTCAATTCAAGTGTTAACCTTTTTCGGTGAGGTGTTACTTGATCTTGGACGTTGATCAGTCATGAATAGGCAAAGGGCGCAACCTTTTGTCTATGGGAACCTTGAGTTCATGATTCACAAATTCGAAATGTTTGATCAGCTTGTGATTATTGCTTGTTTGTTGCCCCAAGCAGGGGCGTGATTTTATTTATCAATGATTCTTCGAATTCATACCATTTCCTTAATTGGGTGTGTATTTGTTGATTGGTGACTAAGTGTGACTACCTCCTCAAGCGACAAATCGATGAGGGAATGACCTACATGAGAAAAGCGACGAGTCGCTTGACCCAAGGTGACTTGTGTAAGGGTGCCTTTCAGTTGTTTATCTGTGAATGTGTGTGCAGTTTCCCAACATTTTGACCTTTTTTTGGGTGGGTATTAACCCTTTTTGGGACATCATTTGGGGATGAAATTCTTGACAATCCGTCCTCCCGTGGAGCGATACGGCTATGGTAGCCTTCTTAGGGAGTAGGATAATGAGGATTTGTGACCCTGATGTCTGTTTTGCATGCCAAGAAGCAGAGGCGCAAAGGCGTATTGTTCGGCAATGTTATTGCTATTTTTGGGTGGGTTTGGACCCTTTTTGGGGCACCGTTTGGGGATGACATTCTCAACAATTCGTCCTCCCATGGAGCATTCCGGCTATGGTAGCCTTCTTAGGGAGTAGTATAGTGAGGATTTATGACCCCGATGTTTGTTTTGCATTCCAAAAATGTCAGTGCAAAAGCACTCTTATTGGATAATTTTATTGCTTGTTTTTGTACATTTTGGTGCAGTTATTGTTGTTTTTGAAATTTTTGCTTTGTAATCATCCCTGGGTGGGACGAATACCAATTTTGTAATTGTCCCATGGTGGGACGAGCACTAACTAGAGCGCTCATCCTAGGGTGGAATGATTACAGGTCTAAAAGCCTATTTAAGGGCCAAAACTAGGGTTTGGGCTCATTTGCATTCGATTTTTCTAGCAATTTGGAGCTCTAAGGAGGAGGAGGTGGAGTCTATAAAGTGAAGCACTATCAAATTTTTCTTGACACCATGAGGTCACGAACCGTATCGAGCAACAGAGCCGAAGCGAGACCGGTAAGTGTTCCTTCTCGTTTAGTTAGCTTGTGTTTTATTTTACAGTTTTAAAATCACAATTTATTTTGAATTTGTTTTTTCGTTTAAACTAAGGTAAAACCTGAGGCTAAAAAGAAATGTTTTTTATTTTTTGTTTTGTATTTTTGTTAACGTTATAAGAAACCCTAGTTTTAAATGCAATGTTGTTATTGTTTTAAAACTAAAACCCTAGGTTAAATTGAGAGCAAAACCCTAGCTTTAGAAAATTGTTTTTATTTTGATTTTTGTATTTTCGTTAACTTCAGTTATAAACCCGAGGTTAACGAAAAACTGTTATTTTGATTTTGATCTTTTTGTTTTTATTTATCAGTTTAAACGTAGAGTTAAAAACCCTAGGTACTGACAAACTATGTTTTTTTTGAATTTTTTTTGTTTTTATTTATCAGTTAAAACTTAGAGTTAAAAACCCTAGGTATTGACAAACTGTGGTTTTTGAATTTTTTGTTTTTATTTATCAGTTTAAACTTAGAGTTAAAAACCCTAGGTACTGAAACAATTTTTTTTTTTGAATTTTTTGTTTGTTTTGAACTGTTTTTATCTGTACATTTTTTAGGTGTGATTGTACAGTTTATTGAATTGTTTTGTTGTACGTTTATGCATTGATGTATAGTTTGGTTGTTTTTTTGTTATCATGTTTTTTTTTTAAATGTTTTGCTATTTTTGTTTTGCAGGTGGTGAAGAATCGGTACCGTCAACCGACAGTGTTCTTTGACACTTGGGAGGCATTGACTTTGGCAGACTGGGAGTGGCTTGACACCCTTGGGCTCAAGCATGTGACACGACTAGAGCCTGTGGTTGGGGATTGAGCATACCTGACCACGTTGATCAACCTATGGGATCCCCACACCAATACCTTTCATATCCCAACAAGGGAGATGATAGTGACTCTCGAGAACGTCTATCGGATTCTACGAATTTTGATAGTCGGGCTTCCTATCAGGACAACGCCACGTGATCAATAGATGGTAGTGATGACATGATACTTCGATCATGGGAAGGAATTGGGTGTGGAAATCTTGATGGAGAGGGCAGAGGGCGACTGCCATATTGGTGGCATTTTGGTACGGTGGTGGCTGGAGAAGGGCGTGTTGGGGGTGATGCATGCACTACTGATGACCCTCATCTCCAACATGCTGCTTCTTGACTCCTCGAGGGCGAGGTTCCCGTGGAACCTACTGGAAATTGTCTTCAAGTTGGTGGAGTGTCCGATGGAGGTACCCCTGATTATGAGGTGGGGGTAGAAACTACTGGCATAGCTCTATGATGAGCTATACGAGGTCTGTTGCCTAAGGCGAAAGGGTATTGGATGTAATTACCTATTACAGTGTTGGGCGTGGTAGCACATAGCTATGGAGAGGTTGGTGGGGTTGTCATAGATAAATCATGAAAATATGGTTGATGGAGAAATAGGGTATGCGACACTGTGGCATAGGTCGAAGGAGCGGGGGCATAGTTAGTGATGGGCAGGTGTCGTGGGGCACTATGCTGATGCCTTCTCATGGCTTGATCCTAGGGAGGTAGTCTGGCGGCCATACCTAGATTGTCCAACTTGGCCTAAGGCTAGGGAGTGGCTCCGATGGGTTCGTATGAGGAGGTGGATTATCAGGCAGCACAGTACCGAGCAGGAGTTCTTCCTGTACGATCGGGTGATGCGACATTTTGGGGTGTTCCAAGGATTGCATGGGGAGCCCTTGATCTATCGGCATCGAGGTAATGAGAGGACACTGGACTGGCCTATCATTGAGCCACTGGGTGAGGATTCAGATACAATGATTGACATCCCGTACATGGATGACATCGATGTTACTATTGAGTACGATTAGTAGTGGACATTGTGGTGGTGGTGAGGCAAGGGGCCTCTAGGAGGGGAAGATGCGGCAGTAGCAAGCGAGGAGGATGGAGAGGCACCAGGAGAGGTTTGGGGGGTTTCACTGGAGGACACGAACATGGTAGAGGTTGATAGCTTTAGGGGGAATGATGTTGGGATTCCAGAGCAGCCAGATACATAGGATATCTCAGAGTAGTGGGAGCCATAGCAGCCCTTAATATCAGATATGCCTATGCATTAGGCTATCTCGGATAGTGTGGATGTGAGTGATCACGCTGGGATAGCACGATTGGAGGAGCTACTTTGAATATGGGATGAGGATCTTGGGGAGGCATTGTAGGAGAGAGATCTCCTATGGACTCAGTTGGCTAAGTGAGAGAATGCATTTGCTGCGTACCATCGATGGGATGGAGACACAGATGCTGCATGGGAGAGGGATCTCCTACAAACTCAGTTGGTGCAACGTGAGGATGTAGTGGATGTGTATCATCAATAGGAGGTTGAGTGGTTTCGACATTGGATGGATTTGGAGGGAGAGATTATCCTCCTCGATGGATAGTTACCTGAGCTCCCTGGAGGTGGGTCTTCGTGCCGAATGAGAGATAGCGAGACTGAGCAGTCGAAATCATCTTGTTGCAAGCAGTTGGATGAGGGGGGCGCTAGTGGGCGTGATGTGGGGGCTATCAGTAGTCACCCTAAGAGGTCACATGGGACCCACACCATAGGGGGTAGTTCTCGTCGCACCGATCCTACGTGATCATGGTGGCCGATGCCCTAGGCTTGCAGGTGTTTGAAATTTTTCTTTTTTGTGAGGTCAGAGGACCTATTTATTGTCCTATGAGAATTTTGATGATATATATATACATTACTTTTATTTTTGGTTATACACTTGTCATGATTTATTTTTTTTGTTTATATGCATTTATTTATGATGATGTATGCATGTGGTATTATGAATGGGATGTTTCTAATTATATGGTGTATGCATATGGGATGAATGCAAATGATTTGTTGATAACTCGTTGATGGCACCATAGACTGTACAAGATTTACTAGCTTTTTATACTTATGTGATGGCTTTATGGAATGACTTTGCATGTATGAATTTTGTTTTGGTATTTTTCATATTTTTTGATGTTTATGTAAGTAACAAAATGTACCAATTGTTTTAAAATGTAGTTAAGGTTTTTTTAGATTCATATGTGTTAACTAACTAGCCAAGACTGTACATTTATTTCATAAGATTTTTTGAACAAGGTACGAAGCAGACTTGAGTTTGACCAAGTTATTTCACATCCCTGTGTGTGCAATTAAATTCATTTATGTGGTATTTGTCAGGATACTGCTAGTACCAGATAGGCTGTCAACCAAACCTATACTGAGGATCCCCTAATTAGCTCCACTAACTCCTTTGTTTTATTTAGTCAAATTAATCTACGGTGCTATCTAGGATACCATGAGCTAGCTCATCCACATGCAAACATTGATTTGCACACAATTTAATGCAATAGATATATCGTCATGCAGGAGGTTTTGCCACCAGTGACTGATAGGCTATCCACCAAATCGATACTGAGGTTCACCTCATGACCTTATAAATGCTGAGAGTTCCAAGGATTCAAGTTTGACTCCCTTCTTTTCTTCAATTATAGTGGGATACTTACTCGTCTATAGTGATAAAAATCACTGTTTATTTTTGTTTTTTTATTTTGAGCAAGGAATTTGAATATTGAGTGATGAGAATCACTATTGCTTGTGCCTTTTGATGTATGCACTTTGGTTTTGATGTCAAATTTTGGAGTTTTGACTTTTGCAAAAAAAATTGTTTGATGTTTGCAACTGTTTGAGAACTTGGGATTCTTGGGGAATTGGGTAGGGAAGATGCTTGTCCTTTTTCCAACTCTCAGCATTCTTGGGGTCATTCGCACAAGGGGATGAGCAAGATAACCTTTTCACTAGATGGTATCCTGGATTGCTTTACAGGTTTCATCTTTCATTCACACAACTTGGGAATTTTTATATGTTTTAACTTGTGTTGGGATGCTACGTAACGATGTGTGATCCAAGTAGAACTCTACCTTTGTAAAATTGGTCTGACTTTGTATAGTTTTTGACTAGAAATTTAATGACAACTGAATGACAAAAACTCTAGATACATTAGAAGACAACTTACTATGGTGTGGTGAAAAATATGTATGGCGTTTATGTTTACTGCATTATTTTCAAAGTGGAACAAATATGGAGAATGATAGAATTGCCCATAATTACAGTCTATGGTACCTTTGATGTGTATGATCAAAAAATGTGCAATGTATGTATGTGATGTCTGATGCAGTTTATTATTTTTTATATTTAAATTTTTATGAGTATTCATGAAATTGAGATGCAATATCTTTTTTTGTTATTTTTGATGATTTTATTTTTTTGTTTGTTTTTTGAATATTTGTTTTTGACCAAGCAATTGTGGGAATACTTAGAGCTTTTTGGGTTTGACCAAGCAATTGTGAGAATCCTTGGAGATTTTGGTTTGACCAAAGGGTTTATGGATACCTTTGGGGCATTTGGTTTGACCAAAAGGATTATGGGAATCCTTGGAGCTTTTGGTGGGGTTGACCAAGTGATTATGGGAATCCTTGGAGCTTTTGGTTTGGGCTATGGCTCTTTTAAATATGGAATGGCCTTAAATGACTGATTTTCAAGGGTTCTAGTTCCTTGATTCCATCGGGAGAGGCTAGACGGTATGTTCTAGGTCCTATTTTACTATCAATTACATAGGGACCTAACCAATTTATCATGAACTTGTCCCTTAGGTGGGGCGACAAGTTAGGGTTCTTTTGATTCTCTTTTAAGACCAAGTCACCAACCTGAAAGTCCCTCAGGTGAACCTTAATGTTGTATTCTTTCTTAAGTCACTCTTGATAGATACACAAATGCTCAAGAGCATTGACGCATTGTTCATCGAGCAATATAAGTTGGTCTAACCGAGCCTGTCGCACAGTGTCATCATCGATGAACTCTTGCATTGATATGCACAGGGAAGGTATTTCCAACTCTAGAGACATGACTGCCTCAAAGCCATACACCAACAAAAATGGAGTTGCCCTAGTGGGTGTTCGGATGCTAGTGCGATAAGCCCATAGGGCAAGTGGGATTTGAATGTGCCAATCCTTATGACTATCTATGACCATATTTTTGAGGATAGCGACTAGCATTTTGTTTGATGGCTCTACTTGCCCATTTGCCTACAGATAATAGGGTGTTGAAAAACTATGCTAAATTTTGTACTTTGTGGTCAAAGCATGCATGTCTTTGTTCTTGAATGACATCCCATTATCCAAGATTATCTGGGATGGAATACCAAAACGACATATGATGTTATGTAAAATAAACTCTGCAATGCAGGGTCCAATTGTAGAGGTTAGCGGAATAGCTTCCACCCACTTGGTGAAGTACTCTGTGGCCGTTATAATGAACGTGTGACAACTCGATGAGGTAGGGGAGATCTTTTCGATTAGATCTAAGCCCCACTATGAGAATGGCCAAGCTGACTGGATTGACTGCAAGGCCTGAGAAGGTACATGTGACAAATTGGCATGGTGTTGACACTTCATGCACTTTCTTACATATGCACAACAATCTTTCTCTAAAGATGGTCAATAATAGCCCATGTGAAGAATGTGCTTTGCGATGGCCATACTGCTGAAGTGGTCACCGCATGTACCATCGTGTGCTTGGGTGATCGTCCAAGTGGACTCCTAATGGTCCAAGCAACGAAGGAGGATTCCTTCATAGCTATGATGGTACAAAATGCCTCCTAGCAAGATATGTTTAGCCACTTTCTATTTGAATGATATTTTTGTGGCATGCATCAATCCAAGTGGGAGGTTGCATAACTTAATCTCGTATGGGTGTATACCAATCCTGTTGATCAGAAACCTCGATGGTATGAATAGCCAATCCCTCTTGAAGTTTGTCCCTAGAAAAATTTGAGCAGGAAAGAACTTGTAAGAATAGCGTTGTGTTGCTATTAATGGGAGTAGGGGATAATAAGGACCCCCATTTGGCATGATTCAGACAATCATGGATTCAAGAGAACTTGTTTGAGGACGGTTCAATCTAGATCTGGTGGATTCCTGGCATTAAGTCAGAGCTTGCATGCTCCATCATGGATTATGATAGTATTTTGACTTGAATGGTTGTCATATCACCAAAAATGTCTTGCAGGATTAGTGACCCCAAGGAGGCCATAGTGTCCGCAAAATGATTCGATGACCGAGGGAGTACCTCGATGTCGTACCATTCAATATTTACCAAGAATTTATCCACAAGGGCTTTGTAGGCCTACAGAACTAGGCATTTACATTGGAATACCCCTTTGACTTGGTTGACAATTAACAGCAAATCACCAAATATGTTCAAGCGTTTGATGTTCATGGTGATCGTTGTATGAAGACCTATGAGAAAGGCTTCGTATTCTGCATTTTTGTTGGTGCACAGGAAATCTAGTTTAAATTATAGAGGCATTGGATCCCCTTGTAGTGTGAAGAATATAATTATCATGCCACCCCCTTGTTCACATTTAGAACCATCAAAAAATAGGGTTATGTTGGCCTGTGACTCAGGCTCATCAGAATCTGTCGATTCTAAGACATGGAAGACCCCATCATCGGGTACTTCTATGGTTAGAGGCTGATCGTATTTGAGAGGAGCCTCTACTAGTTGATCGGCTATGACTTGAACTTTGAAGAATTTCTATCTCATGAGCTCGATGTCAAACTCCGTCAACAACATGATCCATTTCATCGTGCGACTACTATGATATGTACGACTCATCATGTATCGCAATGGATTATCCTTAGACACAACGTACATCATGTTGCTCAGCATGTAATGGTGGAGCTTTTGGTAGCAAAAACCACTGCCAAGTAGAGCTTCTCAATGTATGCATAGTTAAGTTCATAACTTACCAGGGTGCGGATAAGATAGTAAGTAGCCTGTTCTTTGTGTAGTTCATTTTTCTTGGCTAGCATGGTGCCTAGTGCCACCTCAGTAGCTGAGATGTATAAATAAAATGGAACTCCTGGTCTAGGTGGTGCCAATACTAGCAGTGAAGCCAAGTATTGTTTAATATCATCGAATGTTGATTGGCACTCGTCATCCCAGTGAAATGCTACTCCCTTGTGCAATAATTTATTCATGGGTTAGCACTTGTCAGATAGCTGCACTATGAAGCGCTTGATTGACATGATCTTTCCCTGTAGGCTTTTGAGCTACTTGATGGTAGTTGGGGGAAGCATTTCAAGGATTGCCTTGACTTTACTTGGGTCTACCTCGATGCCTCATTTTGAGACTATGAAACCTAAGAGTTTTCCAGATGTGATGCCAAATATGCACTTCTTGGGATTCAGTCCGACTTTATGCTCGATGAGGCGATCGAGGATCTTGCTTAAGTTATCGAGATGATCTGGGTGCAAAATAGATTTGGTCAAAAAATCATCCATGTAATATTCCAAAGTTTTATGCATGTGATCGTGGAAGATGTATGTAATGGCACATTGGTAGGTGGCACCAACATTTTTAAGGCCAAAGGGCATGACCTTATAACAAAATGTCCCCCAAGGTGTTGTGAATGCCATTTTTAGTTGGTCCTCGGGATTGATACGAATCTGGTTGTATCCCAAGAAACCATCCATGAGGGAAAGCATGTCGTTGCTCACTGTAGCATCTATCAATGTGTTGATGCTAGGCAAGGAGAAATCATCCTTAGGACTCACTTTGTTTAGATCTCAAAAATTAGTGCATATGCGAATCCTCTTGTCAGGATTTTTGATGGGCACCATGTTGGACAACCATGGTGGGTTATCCATGCAGATGACAAACTATGCATCCAACAACTTTTGTAATTCATATTTGATAATCAAAGCTACTGTTGGGTGCATTTTGCGTAGTTTTTGCTTAACTGGCTTGACTGTCAGATCAACCATTAGATTATGAATGACTAGCTACGGATCTAGCCTCGACATGTCTTTGTAGGACCATGAAAAAACCTCCTTCTTTTCTTTGAGAAGGGCAATGTAGTCAGCTTGCTCTTCAGGGGATAGGCTTACCCCCAACTTGATTATCCATGGATTCATTGGATTAGAGCCGATGTCTATGTAAGTAGTCTCCTCGACTGACATGTGGGACCCGTCCTCCAATTGGTGTGGAGTTGGGATCAAGTGGATATCATTCGTTGAATTTAAATCTACATTAGAAACTTTGGGTTCCTCTTTAGCATGGAAGATATCTTGAGTTGGTCCTGGGGGTGGCGTCCCTCTCAGGTCTAGGAGGTCTCAGAGGTAACACTTGGTAAGGTCATGGGGACCTGTCTCACACCAAGGGGTTGCGCCTCTCATATAGTTTTGCTCTTTGGGTGCGAGGGGTTGGAACCCTCTTAGGCATAGTGTTATGGAGCAGCTCATATGTTTGGCGCCGAATGTGTTCTTTGCTAAGGCGATAAAGGTGCTCCAACTATTGTTGGTCTTGCTCAAGATGTGTGATTTGTTCTTGGTGGGCAGCCTATTTGGCAAATGCCAAGTTAATTTGTTCCATCATATTAGGTCTAGGGGGCCTAGATACCTCTCCTACGTATTTATATCGGTCATGATGTTTTGATATCTCTATAGGTCACTTTCCTCTATCAAGGTTGGTGGCATTCACCTGAGGTTCTGGCCTCAGTAGGTGGTTCTGGTAGATAGCAGGTGCGCAGGTGCATTACTCTCG
This sequence comes from Wollemia nobilis, assembly GCA_028583015.1. Classification (NCBI taxonomy): domain Eukaryota; kingdom Viridiplantae; phylum Streptophyta; class Pinopsida; order Araucariales; family Araucariaceae; genus Wollemia; species Wollemia nobilis. Next base: position 3,917 of record JAQPPZ010008706.1, on the reverse strand, counting down.
TGCTGCGTATTGCTCTTGAGGAATTTGATAGTCTTCCTCGTTTTCCCTTTCGTATATAGGAAATGGGCAGGCAGAGTTGGCTCGCCCTGTTTGAAGAGCCTTGTGCTCTGGATTTGGCTTGTTATTCCTAATAGTGATGAGGGGTAGAGGAGGGATGACATAATCATGTGGCCTCTCCTTATGGGCCCTATGCTATTCTAGCACTTCATTGCATGGTGGCCACTCATATCGAGTGTTTAAGGGAGCCTTCCCATTTATATTAAGTGTCACGTGTAGGGACTCCTCCTGAAAGGGTCTATGTTGAATGGGAGTGCCCCTCGAAGGGGTGCCTCTATAGTCCCATTCTAAAATGGCACAATGTGGACTATCTTGTGGGTCCGACCACCAAGGTGGTATGACCAAGTCCTTGGGGCTATAGCGGAGGTGACTTGTGCACCATTGTACACTTTTCGTAGCTTCTGCCCATAATTGGGCTTGGCTACGGGTGTACACCATGGCAGTGTCTCTCTATAAGCTATGTAGGTTTTTATCTTTTTTATGATTCTTTTTTCTACACTAAACAAACAAGAGCCACACAATAAAAGAAGTGATTATCTCATTTATAGATTAAAGGTGTCCCCTAAATCTGGTTTAGTGTGTTTTGATTTTTGTTTTGAAAGCTTTGTGAAGAACGTGTTGTTTGTATATGCAATATGATGTCTCTTATGTCTCCCAAAATGGTCATCCCTTTGATATACCACTGCTAGGCCATTATACCAAACCTCTCAATATACCCGCCCTTATGTGAGGGAAACTATTGGTACATAAGAGCAAAATCGTACATGGAACATAGGTGGAATGGAAGGGGGATCATCCTATTTTTGACACCTACCATAGAAGACTTATCCTCATGTGCTGGGAATCACCCCAGCTACACTCGGTCATCTTTCATCAGGATTTACATCTAGCAACAGTAGCGATCGGGGTTATGGATGCAAAAATGCAAGCCAAGGTGGTGATGAAATCCACCATTGGTCTTGATCAAGGGTTGGGGTTTTACGACCAACTCCTTACTATTTAAATTACCATGTGGTGTGTTGGGTTCTTTTAAATTTGCATAAATGAAAAAAAATAAGCATTATAAAATTTCCTATGCAAGCAAATAACTAGAAAATAGAAAATAGAAAGCAGGAAATGACAGAAGGTGTTTAGGACCCCTACCTCTTCTCTACCCAAATCGGATGCCTCTGAGTTTCTACCCTGAAACTGCATAGAGAGCTATTCGTCCCTGGGTGGGATGAATAACAGAACTCTATTCATCATAGGGTGGGGCGAATTCCCATTCATCCTTGGATAAGATGAATTCTAGCTTTGTACTCGTCATAGACTGGAACGAATAGTGGTCCAGCGTTTGAAAACTTGGTACCTGTAAGCAAAAACAAGCAATTTTTTATCAGAATTTTGATGTCAAAAATAGAGGACAGGGTCCCACCATGATAGCCACTAAAAGCACGAGGATACGAAAGCAAAAAGGAAACACCAAGTGCAATGCAAGTGAAGCCAAAGATAACGCTAAATCCTATGAATTAAAAATACACGAAAGAAGAGAAACATAAACAAATCGAAACCAGATAGAAAGCAAATATGGAGTACAATCTTTTTTATTAATTTGCTTTAAAGCTCGGTTACAACACGTTTCTTCCATTTTCAAGGGCTAGGAGCATTAAATAAGGTATGCCTTCTTTCACATGACCACATGTAAAATGGGTGGAGCAAACATTGCCACTGCTTGCGTGAAAGGATATTTGATTCTTTGTTGCCCCTCTGATGTCAAGATCCTGCATTCAATGAAGCAAAAAACAATTAGTAGCACCTACAGATGAAATAAAACATGCAATCCTCGAGCCTACAATTAGTGCATGCAAAAAGATAAATAAAACAACAACCAAAATAGATCTAAATAAGCTAAAAATTTGATAGAGGCATGAAAGCATCATCAGGAAGGCACTACAAAAAGAATAGTTGGAAAATTCACCACAAATTTCTAATTGCTCTGGGGTGGGACGATTAGACCTGGAACAAAACGTTAGAAAGCACTGTCCCAAATGTCCCATTTGGGAGGCTCCAAATCACCTATGAAGTTGGGTATTAGTTAAAATAGGGTATTTTGGAAAGACCCAGAAGATCATATTTTGCCAATTTGGCCCCTATCACCAGGAATTTGATGATGCTACCTTCATGTTAGCGAAAGTGAGAAATAACAAAAACATGATCAAAACTTCTTAGAATTAATGAAATTTAAATGCAAGCCTATCTAAGTAGCCTAGAATAAAATACAAAAATAACATAACTAAAATTTGCTACAAATTTCTAATCGCTTCGGGGTGGGGCGATTAGGACTACAACAGTGCGAGGGGCGCCCGGGGGTAGGACGCCCACCGTTTGGGGCCCAATTTTGGCACCAATCCACTTGGGATGGGTCTAAAACCTCTTATGGGGGGTTTTTGGAAAATTTAGGTGGGATACTGTGGCCAAATGTCAGGTTTGGGGTCCGGATTACACTTCCAATAACCACCCAATGACCTTCCTTCCAAAAGGGAGATCAAGGATGTGAAAGGCATAATAAAAAGTGAGTATGCAAAATGGCATCACTTCATTTCTCATAATGCTCCTTCTTTGTCTATGTTTGGGGTGAGAAGACTCACCATTTTATAGACCTAATGGTATCTATGTATGACCATGCAGAGGTGCCACTTGGCAATCATGCCTTTCCAGGGGGAGAAGATTCCTCCCTGATTAAGGGCTCCATGACTACCTCTGTAACTGCCTCTAGCGCTCCAAAATGCTCACTCGCACTCCCATGCAATGAAGGGGGATTTAAGTGGTGGATCTGGGCTGCCATTTTTTGATATTTGACTTTTTTCTTGTCAAACCTGCTATTCGCCCCACCCATGAATGAATACTGCTAATCGTCCTAGGGTGGAACAAATACAAGTTTGCAATCATCCCTGGGTGGAAGGAGTAAGGAAGAGAGTGCTTGAGAGGTGCCAAATTGACCTCTGACCTTCCAAAACTGCTATGAGAGTGGTTAGGACCACAGTTTAACCTCTAAGGACTGCCCTAGGGGCTGTGTGCATTAATGCGATCAGCGTTTGTACCCACATAATCGGATTGGTGCTATTTTGGTGTCTACAATTTATATATAAATATATAGATAAAATTTTAAACTTGATCTGAGAGGGGAGACCACAAGGTGCTGAGGAACTGGAATTTCTTTTGGATTTAGTTTTTAGGGTTGTTGGTCCTAAGAATGTGATGGGGAGTTAGAATTTCACTATCCTTAGTGTGATAGTTGGTGGAACTTCTCGTATCTTTAGCCCTTAGTCGTTTTCCTATGCCTCTTTGTTTTTTGGGTTGTAAGAGAAGGGGGAGTCTATGTTTGTTTATCCTGCCTGTGTGGGTGGAGGACCTATTGCCATGGTTCTCCATATGGGGGCTGGATGGTGGTTTGTGTAGTGGTCTATGTAGCAAGTTGTGCTATGGTTTGTGCGGTGGGTTGTTTGCCCTAATTTTTTTAGTGTGCTTTGGCTAGCAGTGTTATTGGGTTTTGTCCCTAGTGGAAGCTTTGTTATTTTGCTTGTGGAAGGGACTTGAACCCATAGGCATTGGGGGTTCTTAGTTTCTAGTTGCCTATGGGGATTTTTTCCCATAAGCATCTGGGTTATGGGTCCCCCTCAAAACCTTACTTTATGGCCTTCAAGTTTTCTTCTTTGGATATTCATTTGGAGTGCTTTTGGTGATAGGTGCCCTAGCCCTACTATGTTGTTTTGGCTGAAGATCCCTTATTGGGTTTCGAGAGAGTGGTTCATGCTCAATTTTTAGGGCAATTTTCTTTTGGACCTCGCATGTTCGTAAGATTGACCTATTCTGGAACTTTG
>JAQPPZ010008704.1:0-17420 GCA_028583015.1 Wollemia nobilis | reverse complement strand
ATGAGTAAATGAAAATTCAATGGTTTTTGTGTGAGCAAAATATCGCAAGTACATGATAGTGTCATTTGGCTTTGCTAGAAAATAAAATGTTATCTTTTGAGGTAGATTGTAATGGGAGATGGCAATTACAAGATGTAGAAATATAAAAAAAAGTAAATTCACGAGATTTCAAAAATATGCTATAAATAGAAATGATAGAAATGAATACAATATTGCTATGGAGGAAATGGACACTCCATGCAAGATGCTACAAAACCATAGTGTGCTCCATCACTAATGGAGTCACCCACTACTACTACTACTACTTGTAGACTTGTTTATCAATTTCTTACAATGAGGCCCTTTTATAATGGAAGATAGATTCCTTGGCCAACACTCTACCTAGCTATGCAAGGGACATCTTGCACATTTACAACATGCACATTGACACTTGTGCATTTATTATATTGCATGAAGTAACTAGATAACTTCCCCCTAAAGTAATCTAATGTCCTAAGTATGTACCTAGTAAGGTACATTTACATGATCAAAATGATGTAATAGACACTAACTCTAACACCCCCTATATTACATTATTTGGGTAATGAAGACTTTAGTCTTTGATAGGGATTAGGTGTGTTTTAATAAATTATGGTTGTTATTATTTAATGTTAGTTGTTGATAAGGATAAGGTGCACCGTTATTAATTAATGACCCTTATCCTTAAGTAATACCGTGTTGTAATACCTATTTATAGGCCTTTGGTTATCAATGGAAATCTATTTTTTATTGTCAATTATTTTCTTTATCTATTGTAATTGCTCTCATATTATTGGTATCAGAGCAAGTTGTAGAAACAAAGCTAGTATCCTATTCTCCTAGGTTGATTTCAGTTCATCCAAGTAATTAGAATGCCTCCATAGATCTATTTGTGGAGTGTTATGTTCGTCTTAAGACATTTTGTTGTAGGCTTCCGTATACAGTTTCATCTTGTTTTTACCTTGCAATTTTTGAAAATCATAAAAATTTGATCCTCTTCATTTTTTTCATTTCATTTATGACATATTTTTGGATGTTGATATATGTTTTATGGGACTACATTTGCCTTTTGATGTTGGTGAATCTCATCATTTGATTAGATCTGCCCTTTTATGCGGTCCTTTGCTATTATCTCGGCTTCTTACTACACTCCCATTGTGATTTATTCACATGAATTTTGGAGACTTTTGCTGCACCTGGTGATCTTACACATTGTTGTTCTTTGATTCATTTTTAAATGACACACAAAGCAGTTTGATCAGAGTTGAAAAATTTGTAATCATCCCAACGACCCTTATTTTTTGTAGTATTATTCTCCTTTTGGGATTGACAACATTGATGATTTATGATCGATGGTTTGTTATTCTTATCATGTTACACACATGTCTATGATGTCCTTATATGCATATTTTCATATCATTCAGTGTTGCTCTAATCTTACTACACACTCTCAGTTTGTTTCGATGACATACACCAAATTCACTGCTCTTTGGCACCCATTTGTTTGCTGATGCTTTTCTCGACTAGCGCTTACCGTATTCGACCCTCTTGCTCTAAATCCTCAGTGTTATGATCTCCTTTACTCCACTATCTAGAGGATTTCCATATGACATCCCATTGTTCTACGATGATGCCACAAATTTTCTCGATGACATACAGCTTCATTACTTCCTTTCGGCCCTTTGATCCAACTGATTTTCTAGTTCACATATTTTGGGAGCTTCTACATCATACTTCTAGGATATACTATTTATTCAATGGTACACCAGCTTGTTTAGTACCCACAATGCCTTGCAGCTTGAATATACAGTCAACGATTATGATCCTATCACTTCCCAAAACCCAATTGATATGGTGTATTATTCTCTATCTCGATGAGTCTTTGTAATAACCTGTGCACCATCTACGATAGAAATATCCTTTTACGACACACTCACATCATTTTAGAGTGTTCTTGAATATTTTTGTCCCTGATCTAATTCATTATACGATGGTGCTTTCTTCCATTTTGGTGACCCCAACTTGTAGATCCAAAAATTGGCAACCATTTCTCCTTCTTGTTGGCCACAGATCTCCCTTATGATGGCTCTAAATGGTGATACAATTGCGATTTTCCTCTTGCTCAGCATCGATCTAGACTGCTTCTACATTTCATGCAGTGTTTTCTAGTTTTCTAATGGCTCCCTTTCAAAACGATGTGAAATATTTTTTCTTCTTTAAGGTTATTACCTTTTTCAATGACTTTCCAAGATTTTTCGATAGTTAAAACCTCCCTCTGATGGCACATATTAATAGTTTTCTAAACTTTACCAATTTTATGTTCGTCATCACATTTTCTAGTCGATCAACTTTTTTTGTGTTTTTCAACCCTCTCTTGGACAATAATCCCACATCTATATCGTTCATGCACTTTATGTTGTTTATTTTATTCCCCACATGCATAATCAACTAGCTAGTGCATAGGCACTAGCTATCTGCACTAACCACTCTACTCCCTCCACTTGTCATCCACTCCCTCCATTTCCTCATGTCACCCTCTCCATCTACCTTGAACGCCCCATCTCATCTACCTTGAACGCCCCATCTCCTACATCTAGCTTGATTTTGCCTAGCTTGACCCCACCTTGTTAGCTTCCTACCATCTTGCCTAATGCCCCATCCTTACTGATGTGTCTCCTTTCATTGTCTTGGCCTCCTACCTATCTTCCTTTTGTTGGTCAGGTCCCCATGTGTCTATCATCTTTCTTCCATCGGTTAGGTCCCCATGTGTTTGCTCAAAGTCCACATCCATCGTCATCGTTGACTATGCTCTTATCCTCTGTTATAGTCTTTAGCGTGTCATCACCTCTGCGTTAGCACCCCACCCAGTCTTCCTTGACGTGTGATCCACATCACCATCCTAGACTCCACCCTCATCCCACATCACCATCCTGGACTCCACCCTCATCCTCATAGTTCGCATATCACCTAACATTGTTTGCATTCCAGGACCGGTCCCCGTCATCGCTACTAGCCATTGCTAATTGCTTGTTGTTGATATCCTTGCTATTAACTGCCATAGAAGTATTAAATACAATTAAATATTGCTTGTTGTTGGAGTTATTGTAAACATTTAATGCTTTGCACCATTAAATTGATGTTGGTATTACCCCTCATTACTACTATTTTATAAATATCGTTATCACTAATTAATGCTATTGGAAAAAAATGATGTTATTGATTAATACCCAATATATGTCGTTGATGTCATTTGGTTGTTGGATCCAAACCAATTTTTGTCAGTTTCTCATTCCAGGAGACCTTCTGTAATTTTATTTTTTACAGGGCCACTATTTGTCTAAGTATACCCTTGCATATACTTTTTGGAAAGCTCATTTCAAGGTCTACCCATCTGTCATGGTCATTTTTCCATTTACCCCTATTTTATCTCTCGAATCATGTCCCAAAGATTCATTTGTCTTTTAGGATTGCATTTTTACCTAGTGATCACATTTCTTCATTTTTTTCTTTTCTTCTTCGCTCACACTAGACATATGGCTGCCAACATGGCCTTAGCCAAAAAATTAGTCAAAATTTTTGCCAATCAGTTCATTGTATTGGCCACCGTAGTCAATTTTGGTGAGAGAATAATGTATGGTGGATTTTTAAATTGGTTTTATAAGGATGATATATTATGTGATGTTATTCCTATGGATGTTTGTCATGTCTTGTGAGGAATACTGTAGCAATTTGATAAAAAGGTAGTGCATGAAGGTAGGAAGAACACCTACACTATTGAAAAGTATGGAAAGAGGAACATATTAAGTCCATTGAAGGACAAAGAAAAATAAGTTGGTAACAGTTCTATAGTGTGCTAAGATAAAAAATAATCCTTAAAGGGAAATAAGGAAGCATGTTTTGATTTCATCACTAAACCCACAAAATAAAGGATAATAGAAAAGATGGATGAAACCCCACATGAGCTGAAGGAATTGCTAGAAGAATATGTTGATATTCTTTCAAAAGATAGGTTACCACTGATAAGGGCCATGGGTCATCATATAGATTCTAGTCTTAGATCGAGCTTACATGATAAGTTGACACCAATGGAGAATGATTAAAGGATAGAGATAAGCAAAATAATAAGCATACGAAAGAGGTAGATAATCCAAGTCACCAATATTAAGGGTTATGAGATCAATTTGAAAGGAGAGAAACCAATTTTGAAAGAAGTTGTGAAGCAATAGGAGGAAAATGTGGACACATGAAAGAGAATAAGCATGGAAAAGAGGTCAATGGTCCAAGTCACCAATAGTAGTTATGATAAATATGACAATGCAGCAACTCCTATTACAGATCAACAGAAAGAGAAAATAAGTAGAAAATAGATAGTCAAGGAAGATGAACTTCATCAGGTTGTTGATAGTTGTGATGAAGGTCATATTACTAAATTTGATAGTGATAATAGTACATCAAGGTGGGGTGAAGGACATTGTGATAGCAATGATAGAGATCAAAGTGGTGATGAAGATTTTAGGTGCTTTGAAAGGAACACCAAGGGAATTAGTTTCAAGTTGATGAGAAGAATGGGGTACAATGGTAAGGTATTGGGAAGATATAGGTAAGGTGTGAAAATACCCATAATGCTAGATATAAGGCCAAATAATGAAGGCCTTGGGTATGGAGGCTTGGCAAGAAACAATGGGACTAAATTTGTGAGAGGAGAGAGTAGTGAAGGGAATGAAGGTTCAAGAATAGGTTGTTGCAATCAATGGGGAAGATTAGAACATGTAGCAACTATATGTTGGAACCTACATCCTTATGGGAGTTTTTTATGATGTAATCACTCCACACATGAGTATTGACACTAAGAGGAAGTCACCAACAAGGTGCATGTTAATTACGGTTGGATGGATGTGTCACAATAGGACAATGTAAGATGAATGTTGAGTGCATTCTATAAGAAGAGGTTTTATTCTCAAAGGAAGGCCAAGACAAGATAGTGAAGTTGACCTTGCAAAATATTCAAGCTAAAATGATAATAGCTCAGAAAAGCAATTCATTTTTATGAGCTACAACTCATCAAACATTTCCTCTTACCTGATGAGTATGATGCGGGAGCATCAATCAACAATAGAAACAAACAAAATTGGTTGGTAAAACCATTTAAGTTTCCATCCAATTGATAGGAAAACAATAACAAATAAGTGAAAAGGACATAACAATAGAAAGAGGGAAGGAAACTAGAAGATAAATTGTTCTAGGTAGTTAGGTAACTATTTTTTAAACTATAAAGTAAAGAGTGTCTCTAGGAAGAGAGGGGGAAGAGAGAGAATATGAAGTGAAGAGAGAGAACAATCAAGGGAAATATCAATTTGGAGGAATACTCTCGACTATGATTGTATATGTTACTCTGCAATAATATAAAATTATGTCATTTTAATCCATGAGACCCCATTGATGAATACTTGAAGTCTATTTATGTAATTATTTATTGTGGATTTGCCATCTCTATGTGTGTAGATTATATTTATGCAAGGATAGGTGAAATTGGACCAATAGTTTGAGCCAGTTTGCCAAACCAGGATGCAAGAGATCATACAACCCAAATATTTTTTGAAGAAGAAAACCCAGTAGAAGTTTGAGCGAAGTAAAATTCAATGATCTTTCTAGTGGGGTTTCGAGTGAGTGAAAGATTGAACGAATAGGAGGGTGTCATTTTGCCTTGTTGAAAAATAGAAAATATTGGAACATAAAATTTAGATTGCAGAGCTAGATCAATCGTTCATAGAAGGGAAGAGTAAATTGCTCTCTGGACATGAGGATTTGGTTAACACAAGTGAAAGGATCTGTTTGAATTTTAATTGTTGTCCAAAATAGAGAGCCTACATGATGATTTTTTGAGAGAAAAATTTATAAAAGTAAATAAATATATTTCTTTGGTACACTTGAATAATCATACAATTTAACCCATTGTATGATAAGACTAACAAATATATTTATTGTATAATAAATCAATTGTACAATCGATTGGTCATACAATCTAAATATTGTACAATAAAGAATTTTAAATCATATAGTTAAAAAGAGCATATTGTACATTGCATGAAGATAAAGGCTTGTCATGGAAGAAATTCATTTCATACAATTATCCAATAAAGGAGTTCAATCATACAAAGAGAGAAAACATACAACATAAAATGAAATCATTGTACGATGATAAAAAAGCATTTATCATTTGGAGAAGGATTATTTAGTTTCTATTTGCATCACACACTCATATTGATAGGAATAAAAATGAAGATAGTGTACGTGGAACCTATAGTTCCAACATTGGTTATAGTCCACCTAAGCCTAACTATAGGAGAAAAAAATATACGATGAACGATGCTTAATTTAGATCCTTAGAGGTATTCAAATCTATAGAGGAGTTAACCACACATGTGAAATTCCTATGAGCAAGGATTCTTACTTGGGATTCTATGTAGTTGCAGGTACAGAGAAAGTTGAGGTAATCTCTAGCATCAACATCGTAGACAAGCCCATGTTGGGGTCTATGTGCACCAAGGGCGTAAAGGGCTTTCATATTGGAAAAATTAATGGTTAATGTGTAAAAGCATGTTTGAAAAAATAAGAAAAATAATTCTAAGATAGAAATGCGATTGCAAAATAGAAAAATACATGCAAAAGTAAAAATAAAAAATTTATAAATAAAAAAGAAGTAATTATTAGCATCATAACAATTCTATATATTGGTGTATTGTTATCAATTATTTTGTCCATCCATATTTACATAGGTGGATCATCCAACCTATGCATAGTTGGATTAAATTGTATGGAGCAATGATTATGGTTTTTAGAGTGGTGTAGCAGCATCAAGAAACAAGGTTTGAAATATCAAGATGTATTAAAGAATATTGTATTGAATGACAATAAATTAATGGATATAATTCTATGTATTACAACAACAAATTATGTCTTTTACATGAGCAATTTGTGGTTTATTTTTTATTTTGCATGTTTTTAACATTTTGTATGAGAGCATTCAATTTCTACAATTGGTAAAAGAACCAATGTTCAAGCTCAGAGTTGGTGTTGAAGCTAGGAGTCCTAAGCACTTCCAAAGTGGCTTAGTTGCTTAGGGGAGATGTTGGAGCAATGAGTAGAAGCAATCCTACATATGAATCATAGGTTGGTTCAAGGAAGAGCTATAAGCTCATAGGTAAAGCAAAATCAACAAATTGAGGTCATAGATTCAAGTTCTAGTTGGTTCATACCTTTGATAGGGTATGAGATCCAAAATAATAAAATTGAAGAAGACAAGCAGAAACAAAATATATACTGAGAGAGAAAGAGTAGCATCAAGAATATTCCCAAAGGAGAAAGGGTGAGTAATGAGAACCATTCGATGAAGGCTATGTATGGTAGAAGCAAGGCCACCCACGAGAGAAAAAAAAAGATAAAGATTTGACGTAAAAACAAGAAGTGAATCTCATAAGCAATGATCTACTCTATTACACCTGGTGGTTGCAACGACCGGTTATCAATGCAATCTGGTAGGATGAGAAGGTTACCATAAGAACACTTCTAGTTGAGTCATGGTATCAAACCCACATTAAAGAAAAAAAATCACTAGCAAGATGTTCACAAATATATGAATGCAAATGCATAACAATATAAATATATATACAATAACAATTTGAAGAGAGAGTTTTCTTCAAAAAAAAATTAAATTTAAATTTAAACAGTAAACATTAAGAAGAAAATATCGAAAAAATAATACTTAACATGAAAAAACACATACAAATATTTATAAAAAATAAAAATAAAAAACAATTTTTAAAATAAAAAAATAGATTAAAAATAAATAAAAAATGCATACAAAATTAAAAATAAAAATTCTATAAATAATAAAAAAAAATATTATTAAAATTATAAAAATTCTATATATTAATGTATCCTTCCCCAATTGTTTCATCTATTTATCTTTATTTGGATGGATCATTCATCCATCCTTACGTGGATCATCACAACTTATACATTAAATTGTATTAAACAGTTATTATAATATTTTAGAATGATAAAACAATATTAAAAAATAAAATTTAAAATATTAAAATGTATTAAAATTATTATCTTTTAATATATAAAATTTTATAAATTGCACCAACAATATATCATCCAACTTATACATTAAATTGTATTGAGCAATATAATTTTTAGAAATAAAATAACATTAAAAAAAACAAAGTTTAAAATATCAAAATGCATTAAAAATTATTATCTTTTATATTGAACATGGATTACAAATATCAGCAAAGGAATCGACCTCACAACCACATAGATGATAATAACTATTATCTTTTACATAAAATTGTTGCAATTTATATCTTTTAAATAAATAATTTGTGTTTTATTATAATTTTTAAAAATAAAACATTATTAAAAAACAAAGTTTAAAATATCAAAATGCATTAAAAACCATTATCTTTTACATAAAGTTGTTGCAATTTATATCTTTTAAATAAATAATTTGTGTTTTATCTTCTTTTCTCGTTCTTGTTTGTTGTCCAAGACCAATAACATTTCATATCAGAGCATTCTATTTCTACATCCCATGGCTAGGTTAACGATTGCGTTGCTGGTGTTGTCGAGGATCGTGGCCATCATATTCTCATAATAGTCTTGGACGTCGATCCGGATAGACAGAAATAGCACGTCGATGTTATTGGCCACGACCCAGTCCATAACGGATAGAGTGTCGGAGCCGTAGCACCCATTGCTCAGGCACACCTTGTAGGCCGCGATGCGTGCACGGGGAGCCATGCTGCGGGTGGCGACGTTGGGATAACCAAAGAGGTTGGCATCCTGGAACTTCACAGCCCATGACTAGCACTTAGGCCCAAAAATGGTCATTTATTTCCAGTGAAGGAGATGCTAATCTCTCTTTTAAATTATTTTTAAAAAAAAAATTGTGAATATATTACTTCACCCTTGATACTCGTGTAGACAAAGCATTATGCTGGCATGTTACTCTTTCAAAGCTCGAAGCATTAATTAATGAAAACCAAAGTTAATGCTCCACAACACATTCTGGGCGATGGGCAGTTGCAAAGTTAATATAATGCAATCTCTTAAAAAGTTGAGTGGTTAATAACATAGATTCTATTTTAATCCATGTTTTAGTCATTAAATATTTTTATTAGTATTTTTTTATTTTTGTTTTAGAAGAATTGTATAAATTGTATATTAGTTTGTTTTAAAATATAGAAAAATAAAGAATTATATTTATATATAGGGTAATAAGCTATGTGTGGTTTTTATTGGGGTTACTCTCTTTACAAAAATAAAATATTATATTACTTTTATTACATTTTTAACAAGTTAATTAAAGCATACCCATCTTTGTCTTTGATATTTCATCGAAGATATTCTCTATCTTTCTTAAATTGTTAAGTTTCCATAATCAAATCTTTTTTTTAAGGAACCAACAACAAAAACAACCCTTACATGACACATAATTCCAACATTCCATAATCAACTTTTTTTTTAAGGAACTAACAACAAGAACAACCCTTACATGACACATAATTCTAATAGATAAAAGGAAAATAAATATAACAGTCATCCATCAAAGAGGAAATCAGTTCGATTATTTTTCTTCTATAGCAGAGGTTCTTTCTTCTTTAGAGTGGCAAGATCTAACAATGCATTTTTGCACTTCAAGTTCCTGAGGTAATATCTAGTTGTAACACATTTTGTAGGATCTTCATTTTTAGAAAACTAACTATCACCCTGTAGTAGAGGTTCTTCCTCCTTTAGAGTGGCAAGATCTAAGAATGCATTTTTGCACTTCAAGCTCCTAAGGTAATATCTAGTTGTAACACATTTTGTAGGATCTTCATTTTTAGAAAACTAACTATCACAGATTGATTCATAATTAGCTTCAAGAATATCATTTGAGGTATTAATATTTTCCATGGAACCGTTTGGATGTCCTTTAGTAACCATTTGGCTTTTGTCAATGATTTGATTCAAATTCTTCTTTTGGGGTTGAGTCTTATGTTGTTCGCATAATTCCTATTGGACAATTGGTGCATTTTGAGGATGAGCTTCTTTCTTTTGAACTAGGGCATTTGAAGGCTTCAAATCACTTGCATGCAGGGCCTTCTCCTCCACAAAAGAGGAATCAAAGCATGATCAAATGATCAAACATCTCTTCTTCAGGTGGTCATATTACTGACAGCCATAACATCTTAGGGAGAAGTTTTCATGTTCAATATTTTGGATCCATTCCCCTTTGCTTGAGGAGATAGTAATGGATTAAAGCCCAGGAACTAAAACATTCATCCAAATAGCCAATATTGCTTTACTCATATTAATTTTATTGAACAAATTTTTCTTTGCTTGGGCATCCATATACTAGAATGCACCAATGGCATTACCGATTTTGATGAATATCTTCTCTCCCCAAAAGTTCATAGGAAGAGCATAAAGATTCACCCATATTGGGAAACCATTAACTTCTTCTATAAAGGGGTTGAAACTAGGATTCCAAGGTCTTATATAGACACCCCTTTGTCCGAAAAACCAATTATATCTATAATCCATTACCATATCTCTATCCACTAAATTAAAAAGGTAACAAAAATAAAATTTCTGGATAGGAGAGTTACTTGGAATTATGTACTGGTCCACCAATATTTAATGTATCCTTTGAGCTCCTCCAGGCCTGGTCTTTTGCCCTTGAGTTTGCAAATAATTATTCGAGCTTCATGATCAATCAGATCCAACCCAAAATCATCCTCTAAAATCTTGATAAAAGGTAGAGGTTTATCCATCCTCTAACCCAAATGTCCCTTAGAGATATTTCTTCTCACTGAAGAGGCTTTCTCACAAACTAAAGAGACGGTCTACAAAAAAATCTCTTCCTTCAATGCTTGATTGCACCTAGGATTTGCATCCCTTTCGCAAAAACTATAGCCAAATTTATCGCTTTGTTCCATCGCTTGATTGCACCTAGGGTTTGCACCCCTTTTGTAAAAATTATGCATAATTTATTTCTATTGTATTTTATATTTTGTAATTTTATTTCTATAGTTTAATACAATATTTTTGCATTATTATTTTTAACCCATTTTATAGGAACTAAAAGTTATTAGGTAACAGTCTTGTTAGAAGGTTAGCAGTCCAATTTATATATGTTGTGTATTTTAGGGACTATAACTTTTTCATTTTGGTATCAAAGCATTTAGGTTCTATTTGAAGAATTTGTAAGCAACCTACGAAAGGAATATTAAGCAGAGAAATAATGGCTAGTAGTAGCAATAATAGTTTTAATTTGACATAGTTTCAGGTCCCTTGGTTTAAGGGGGAGAACTACATTTTAAGGGATTGCAACTCTTTTATTTTTGCATTAGAGCATTCAGGTTCTATTTGAAGAATTTGTAAGCAGTTTGCAAAAATAATATTAAGTAGAGAAATAATGGTCAATAAAAGCAATAGTGGTTTCATTTTGACATAGCTTTAGGTCCCTCATTTTAATGAGGAGAACTATATTTTTTAGAGCATTAAAATGAAGACTCTATTTTGTTTCAATCATTTATGGGAATTATTAGAAAATGGTTATCTAGTGCTTGTTGATAAAGCTACATTTGCAGCACTATCACATATAGATAAAGATTTGTTAAGAGGGAATATAAAATGGTAATAAAGAATTGTTTCTTATTCAACAAGCAATGATTAAAATATTTTTTCCAAGGCTTTCAGTAGCAACTAAAGTAAATCAAGAATGGTATATCTTGCAACAAGCCTTCCAAAGTATTAATAAAGTAAATATCATCATATTACAAATCCTTAGATGAGATTTCAAGAATCTATTCATGAAAGAATCAAAGTCTTTACAATATTTCTTCACTAGAGTTGTGAGTCTTGTAAATTAAAAAAAAATCTCATGCAAAGTAGTTATCAAATCAAAAGATAGTTGAGAAGATATTAAGGATTTTTCCTACTAAATAAGGTCCATTGGCCGTTGTCATTGAAGAAAAAAAAATCATATATTATGTGGACAAAATCATGGGTTCCCTTCATACAAATGAGCAAAAAATGATCAAACTTGCATAAAAATCCCTTGAGAAAGCACTTCAAACAAAAATCAACTTAGATGATCCTAAACATAAAGAAAAAGAGTAGCCCACTCAAAATGGATCTTCAAAAAGTAGAGGAAGAGGTCAAAGAAGATTTCAAGGTTGAGGAAGAGTGACAATGAGAGGACAAGATCAACTCACATGTTCAAGTAATAGAAATTTCAATAATATTCATGCAATTTATATAAAAGGAATGAGCATGATGAAGCTCATTGTTGAAATAAAAAGACAGATTTGAATAATAAATGAGCTAACTTCATATATAAGAATGAAGAGCCCAATTCCATGTTTTTCCCTTGTAATATGGTTTAAAAATGTGTAAATGATTTATTCTATTTAAATAGTGGTTGCAACAATCATATGATAGGTAAAAAAGAAATGTTTACTAAGTTGGATGAATCAATGAAGATCTGAGTAACACTTGGCAATGATAATGTGATCCATGTTATGGGGAAAGGAAGTATTGATATCTACACAAATCATAGAGAGAAGAAGAACGTACATGATGTATGCTACGCACCTAGACTAATATACAACCTACTTAGTATAGGTAAACTAATTAGAATAGGTTATTTCATTGGTCTAAAGGAAAACAAATGCACTATCTATGATAAAGGTGGCAACAAAGAAGTAGAAAAAATACCAATGTTCAAGAACCACATGTTCATATTAACTCTTCTTGGTGATGATGCTAAAATTTTGAAAGTTGTTTTGGATAATGAATCTTGGTTGTAGCATCTATGATTTAGGCATCTAGATTTTAGTGGTTTGCAGTTATTATAGAAAAAATGAATGGTAAAAGATTTACCAATTATCTATCCCAAATATGAAGTTTGTGAAGGTTGCTTTCTAGGCAAGCAACATAGAGAGTCATTTCTAGTAGCTACATCACAGAGGGTTCAAGCATTATTTGAGTTGGTATAATCAAACATATGTGGACCAGTGTCCACTCCATCAAAAAGGTAAAAGTCTATACTTCATTACTTTTATTAATAATTTTTGTAGGCACACTTAGGTGTATTTTCTTAAAGAAAAATTAGAAGTATTTTTTATTTTCAAGAATTTTAAACCCCTTATAGAAAAAGAAAATGGTTATTATTTGAAGGTTCTACACTCATATTGAGGGGATGATTTTATCTCTCATGAATTTAGCAAGTTTTGAAAATATAATTGAGTTAAGAAGCAACTAACTTCAAGCTACATGCCTCAATAGAATAGTGTAGCAGAGCACAAAAACATAACCATAATGAAGTTGACTAGGAGCATGATGAAAATCAAAAATCTGCCAAATAATTTTTGGACAAAATCTATAGCTACCATTGTTTATTTACTGAATATAATTCTTACAAAGAGTGTGAAGAATATGACACCATATGAAGGTTAGAATGGAAGAATCCCAAGCATTGTTCATCTTAGAGTTTTTGGGTCCATTTTATATGCACATATCCCAAAATAAAAGAGGAATAAGCTTGATAACAAAGGCGAGAATTATATTTTTGTTGGATGTAGTGAAGAGACTAAAGGGTATAAGTTTTATGATCTAACCACTAAGAAATTTTTAATCAAACATGATATTAAGTTTGATGAAGGTGGAGTTTGACATGAAGATGAATAATTGTAGAAACAAGTTTCAACAACAAGTAAGTCATCCTTCAACCTCCTCAAGTAGGAGGTCAAGCCTAACTTCATATAGATTAAGTACAACTTCGTCCTCCTCTTCACCACCAAATTCAAGTGTAAATTTAGATTCAAATTCAAGCACAAGTCCTCCTAAGAAGGTAAGAAGACTTTCTAATATTTATCAAGCTACTTCTAATGAAAATCAACTTGTTAACTTTACATTGCTTGGGCACATTCAATATGAGTGTATAATATTTGAAGAAGCATCAAGTGAATCCAAATGGGTTGATGCAATAAATGAATATATTATTGCCTTAAAAAAAATGAAACTTGGAAGTTGGTAGAGCTACCCAAAGGTAAGCATATTATTGGATTAAAATGGGTTTACAAATTAAAACATAATGTAGATGGCTCTATTAAGAAGCACAAGGCAAAGACTAGTTGTCAAAGGTTTTGCACAAATTCATGGAGTTGATTGTTCTAAAATATTTGTTTCTATGGCTAGACTTGACACAATTAGGATTGTTATTGCACTTACAACCCAAAACAAGTAGAAACTTGTCAAATTGATGTTAAATTTGCCTTCTTAAATAGTATTTTAAATGAGTAAGTTTATGTGGAGCAACCACTTGGCTATGAAGTGAAGGGTATGGAACATCTTATCTATAAATTGAAGAAATATCTATATGGATTGAAGCAAGCCTTGCTTGTTTGGTATGCATGAATAGATTCTTATCTCTTATAGAATGGCTTCAACATAAGCATTTTAGAGCCTACATTATATGTAAAAACTATTGAAAATAGAATAATCGTAGTTTCTTTGTATGTTGATGATCTTGTTTATACAAGCAATTACAAGAAGTTAGTGGAATAATTCCAAATTGAAATAGAAAGAGAATTTAAAATATCTAATATGGGAAAGATGAACTACTTCCTTGGTTTGGAAGTTAGTCAAAATGGTTGTAACATTTCCCTCTTTTAAGAAGAGTATGTTGTTGATTTGCTTTTTAGGTTTAACATGGAGAATTACAAGCCTATTGTGACACCATTGACTCTCGATGAAAAGTTGAGCAAAGGTGATGATAGCCCTAATTTCAATTCTAATTTAATACTTAATTTTGTATTTTTTTATTTTTCAAGTTCTCATGAGAACATAGGGTCTAGCATATTATTTACTTTCACTTAAAGTTAAAGTTAATGATATTTTAGATTTTTATTATGATTATTAAAAATTGAAGTTTATTTTAAATGTTAAAATATATTATAGATAATAAATTATAAATTGATTTTAATTTATGTTTAATTTTTTTAAATAAATAATAGTATTTTCATTTTAAATAGATTAAGATTAATAATAGTTTAATTGGAGGGGTCGTTTCCAGGGGAATGGAGAGTGAGGAGTGAGGAGTTTTTTCTTTGAACCCTGATCTTTATTGGTTGTTGATTGCAAATGTTGTGATGTTATTCTTTTTCATGTATTGGTGCACATTTTGTTGGATAGTGGGATGTGGTTTTGCTTTTTTGAATTGTTGGATGGGTGTTGGTTCTAATGCTAAAATATTTTTGTCAGGGGGCTTGCTTCTTTCCTCTTACCATGTTTTGTGGGTCTATTTTTCTTTCTTGGATGGATCTTAGATTTTGAATTTTTCTTTGGATGGATCTTAGATTTTGAATTTTTCTTTGGAAGCTTGCTTTATTGGGGTAGAGTTTATTCCTAGATCCATTTTGGAGAAGTTATGGGTGATTTCGGTATCACCCACTTATCTCTATTTATTTGCATGGCCTTGGCAAGTTTTCTTCTCGTAATTTTTAACCTTTGTGGTGGTATGTCATGTCATTACCTTTTCAAGAGGAGAATTTTTTTCCAATTCCAAATCTGAGTAGGAAGTGCTCATTATCTATTTGTTCTTTTTGTAGTTTTTCCATTTGGACTAGAGGGAGTTTCCACATTTTAAATTTAATGTTCAATAGGAATGGATCCTATTTGCCCTAAGTTGTGGATCTTTTGATTCTTTTGGATCTCTAGGATCCTAGCATGTTTTAGGTTTGGGAAGCCTTCCAAAACCCTATGGTCCTCTATTGAAGGCCTGATCCATTTACAGAAGGTTTTGGAAGCTTTGATTTTTCATTTTACTATTAGTATTTGAGCGAGAATTTGAAGAGGTTTGATCTATTTATAGAAGGTTTTAGGATTCTTGCTTTATCATTTCATTATTAGTATTTGAGCAAGAATTTGAATTTCAAAATCATTTTAATACTCTTGGTTTTTTTTTGATGGAAAATGGTTTTTATTTCCAAATTTATATTTTTTTAGGCTTGAGGAGCCTATCAAAACCCAATGATCCTTTGCTTGAGGCCTGATCCACGTGTATAAAATTTTGGGAGAATTTCAAAACCCTATTTGTATAGGTTTGAGGATCCTTCCAAAACCCCCCTGTGAGGTTTAGGAAGCCTTCCAAAATCCTACGGTCCTCTGCTTGAGCTATATCTCTTTTTATAAGTTTCTAGGAGCCTTTCAAAAACCCTGCTTAGAGGTTTGGGGATCCTTCCAAAACCTCCTTGTTTAAGGCTCATACATCCTTTTAAAACCCCATCTTTGGGCAAGATTCTAGTTTGTTATTGCCAAAGTGGTTATTGAAGTTGTTGGATACCTGCTGGTGGAGACTTGAGTTTTCAAAATTAGGATTCCTATCCTTGATGAGAATATTTAATGTTTTTATTTGGTTTTTTAGTGCTCTTAATGTCTCAGAATTTTTTTCCAAATCGAGCACTCTATTTAAATTTGAAAACCTTATTATCTTTAAATGGCATGGATGATTGTCTCATTTTCTATATCTAATTCTTTCATGGTGGCTTGGATGGAAAGATCCTTTCTAGGTATTATGTTAAAGGTGGGAATGCCAAAGTACTCTTATATCATATTAATTTATTCAATAAATCATGAGTACATCATTAGGGTATGGTACATGCACCCAAGCACCTAATACCCATATGTGTCATACTCTGATGACAATTATGTTATAAATATTTAAAAATCTATATATAAAATTAAAATACAATTTTTTATAAAGTTATATATAATACAATCATAAGTTGCTTATATAAAAATAAAGTATTTTTTATTTTTATTTTGAATTAAAATTCCATGTTTTACTTTTTTTATTATTTTCTAAGGTTCTTCAGTTTTATTTCATTTAATTAGTTAGTATTTAATAAAGGGATAAAATTAAAGGCATGGATCCCAAGGAGAATATTTGGTATGTATAGCATCGTAACTTATTTAGCAAGCCTTTTAAACCTATTAGAGAAATATTTAGAAAGATTTAACTTTTGGAGATGCATCATTTTGGTAGAGATGCCCCAAAAATTTTACATTTTCTAGGAGTAATAGTTTATCGATCGTGATCTCTTGCAGTTGAGGGTTTGGCAAATCAAAAAAGAAGATGTTTTTTACCATTTTCCAATAATTGTTAGGAAATGAATGTGGATATCACTATTTTTTGGGGAAACTTTCATTTTTATAGGGACACCTTTTGAAGCATTAATTTTAACAAAGCCCTAAGGTTTCTCTTCATCACGTGGTGTGGCAATAATTTTCTCCTCCCAAGCACAAAGGAGTATCTGAAGTTCTATGTATGGTGAATTAAGTTGTCGTTG